>JBAJNP010001711.1:0-56837 GCA_036877545.1 Yasuhikotakia modesta
AATAAATTAAAAAATAATATTTTATAATATATATATATATATATATAGTTTTATTTTTTTAATTATATATGTATATATAATAAAAATACTGACCATGCTCACAAATGTCTCCGTTTCTCAGAAGATCTTGAATATCAGTCTCCACCTCATAGTAGCATCTGGGCAATGTTTGTTCCATGTTGGGAAACGTTTCCTTGTTTAGGACTTCCTTCATGATGCAGGAATGCAACTTGCAAATGTCTTGAGGTTTTGTGCAGTCTATTGGTATAAGGTCAAGAACCTGTTAACAGAAGGAGATGAAGTGTATTGTGGGAGAACTTAATCCCGGATACATGTTTTGCATAACAGTAACTGCAAAACCATATTACCTTAAGATTAAACTCACTGAGTCTTTCAATCTGATGTATCTGATCAGAGTACAGCGACAGGTTCTCCATATTCTGCAGGTTTTCTCTCTGCTGGTCTAAATTAGACTGATGCATTTCAAGCAGTTGGTTCAGCTTCTCTTTAATGTCATGTTTCTTTTTGTTGACTTCGTTCTCATCTGTGCACTGGTCAACATGTGTGCCCACAAGCAAGACCACCGAGTCCGGTATCTTAAGCTGAATATTTTTGATCCAGAAGCCCACTTTATCTTTGAAAGACTGTGGATCATCTATCTGGTAACTGTAATGGTATGAATATTAAAATGAAACATATATTGAGTGTGGGCGTGTCCTTTTTCCTGTTTCATAATCTTACTGTAAGTCAAAATAGTCACCAAAAATGATGTAAGGAATCAATAGGAACCATTGGACCAACTTACAAAATCTCTAATTCTTAGTAAGTTACTAATGGTAATAGTGATGCCTGGTTTAGCACAGGCACCTAAAACAACACAGTTCCATATGTCAAAAGAAGTAAATTTCCAAAGTTGCCATGTCATCTAGTGTGTTTGTTGAGTATTGCATAGTATTATTTATATAAAGATGATAGAACTAACAAGACACTGCAGTATAAGTGTGAATGGGGGAAACAGCAATGCTCAGAGGGGTTTGTACAGTTGTGAATTACTTTGAGCTTGTGGAGTAGCTGAAGGTATCTGGAAAACTTGTTTTTACAGCACAATTTGAGCATTTAAAAGGTCAGCTTTCAAAGTTGGTCTAAAATATAATGTTATATAGGATCTTATTAGGTAATTTTTCATTGCAAAGATGTTTGCTGAGTGCATATTGTACTGTGAGATCTAGCAGCAAAAGCATGCATGGTATTCAAATGTTTGTAACTGTTGTAAATAACTGTTAGAAAACAGTACAAGCATTTACTACATACCTGCAAAGATCGATGGCGAGTATAACAAATGCTTGAGCTGTTATGAATACATGGTGGGTGATGTAGTATTCCTCCTGCCCCGCAAAGTCCCAGAAGAGGAAACGGACACCATCGCTGTCAAATTCACTGATTTCAATGCCTACAGTACGATCAGCCTCAGCCACTGATACAGGGTGGCCCTGCTTTAGACTGCGACACAGAGTGGATTTCCCTGCCATGGAGGTCCCCAGAAACATGGTCTTTACAGTATGAACACTTGGTGCGTTCGGCTCTAGCATTTTAAAGTAATTCTGGATATCTTTCAGTCCTCCAGCACAGACCTCCCCAGGGGGCTTTCTAAGAGGATTGCCATTAGCTTTGAACTTTTTCAGAGTGTTGTTTTGAAAGAGCGAGTGTTGTAGCTCAGCTAACTGGTTCCTCTCAACATAGAGTTCCTTCAGGCGAGGAAGTCCCACAAGAGATTTCAGATCCTTCAGGCAGTTGTTGGACAGGTTAAGGTAGGTAAGATTTTGGCACTTGTTGATGTCTGAAGGTAGTTTTTCAAGACGGTTTGTGCTGAACTTCAGAAACTCTAGTTTCTCCAAACATGGAAAAACATCTTCTGGAATGGTTTTTATATTGTTCTGATTCATGTAAAGTTTCTCAAGTTGTTTTAACTCCCTAATCTCCACAGGGAATTCTGTAATCTCATTTCTGCCCAGGTTGAGTTCTGTCAGGTTTGACAGTTTAGAGATACCAGTGATGTGTTTGAGTCTGTTTCGCTGTAGATCCACACGAGATGCCCTTTGACCTTTCTGAAGCAGCTCAAGTGGAAGTACTTTGAGTTTCTTCTCAGCAAAGTTTTCTTCCTTTTTGCCATTTTGATTGCCTTTGGTAACAATATATGAATGTAAAATTAAAAGCTAACATTCAAATACCAAAAACAATGCACAATATGTTGAATGCTTTAGTTAACAATTGACTAACTAAATGTATTGACAAAACCGAACCATTTAAAAGATGCAAACATTACATGACCAATGACTGTCTTCCTGTTCAACAAAAAACCCGAAGCTCAACGCTGTTGTATCAGTTTGAATAAATATAGTGAATATTATAGACATTATACAACAACACCTAAGACGCCACATAACTACCTGTTAACAGTAGTACATGTTGTTGACGTTTGTAAAGTACTTACATAACATAACATAACATAAATATATAGCATTTACTTTAAAACAACATAAGAAATAAGAGCATACCGTTTAAATAAGACATGTTGACAGGAGAGACTTTTCGCATCCACTATATGGTAAGGCGGTAAACTACTTCCTTACGTGACATAAAGACAGGGCGGGATTTTATCTTCAATAAACTTGTTTTGCTTTCATTTTCTGGAAACTGCAGCAGTATTTTTCCCGGTTTCTGCCACGTGACTTACGACGCCAAAAACCAGGCTCGACTGCCATCATCTGGACAAACTGTGAAGTTTGACTGGGAAACCACAGTTAAATAAGGATAATTCAATCTTACGTGACAGAAATACGTGTTTTTTTTAGAAAAAGACAACATTCATGAAAAACTCTTATGTTTCCTTTTCGTCTAATTGCAAAAGAAATGCTTTCTAAACAATGCATGAATGAAACAATGAACATTCATAGAAAACAAAATGAATGAAAAAAGGGGTGGAGGAAAAGGGTGAAACCAYAGGAGAACCCTATAGCTGGTATTAGAGATATTAGTACCCGTGGAACCAGCTGAAGGCTGAGACAGCCTGTGAAATACATACAATAAATCAATTCATAAAAAGAGGGTTTTTATGATAGGGGATGTATTGTAAATCACAGTGAAATGTATTAAATGTGTGTTTCACCTTGAATTATGATGAAAGCCAGAAGGGCTTGGGTTCACGTGGTGCCGCGCTCAGTTTATCTGCGCAGGCCTTGTGTTCCAGGAATCATTACTGTTATGCTTTTTTATTAAAAATGATGTGGAAGCGTGTCAGTGTAGCTGGAACAGGCAATAGCTTTAGCCTTTACAATGGATTCCTTAATTGTTTGCCTCAACAAATTGCTTAAAAATAAAACAACACAACATTTTATTTGAGAAACCTAATAGTTTATTCATCTACCTTAAAATCAGTCAGTTGGCTGATTAATATTATTTCAGGTTATTTTTGTTTTCGCACATTAATTCATGTGCGTATTTTTGTTTTTAATAGTAAATATGTGTTAGGAGATGGGTTTTGTTTTAGGAACTAGAATTACTTGTTAGTAGAAAGAAACCCTTTTATCGTTATGAATGTATTGTAGAATTTTGGCATAAACTTTGGTCTGCATTGTGTGTAAGGTGGGGAGCAGACATGCTATACAATAGATTTTAAAAGTTGAAAAGCAGGTTGGTTGACATATTGGTATGCATTTTATATATGTCAGATCAATAACATTCCTAAGGGTACAAAATAATGTATGTACCTGTTGACGCAGGTCTATACACATGACTATGTAAATGTTGACACTTTGTGAGTGAGCCTGTTGAACATACTTTTGTAGGCGGGACCTAACCCCATCATTACAACAAAGTTGTATCAATATCACATGGCAATAAACCCTAAACAGAAACAAAGGTTTGATTGGCTGCGCTTGCTGTTAGCTCCCGGCTATCAAGGTTGTAAAAACATTCCCCTAACATTTCCATGAAGTGAGTATGTAAATATGAAATTTGTTTGTCTAAAATCATCATTCAGTCATTGAGTTGACATGCAATAATTTCAGTTTATTTTGGTGTGTTTTTAGTTAAAGAAATATATGTAGATTGTTAAAATACATTTACAAATCTTCATCTCTTTAATAATTACAAAGACAGCACTCTATTTACATAGACATATATAGTTTACACAAATCCATAGTATAGAGCATCATACAAAAAGGAATATAGTTATTATTACATATTCTGAAAAAACTATGAAAAATATAAAGTGAACGGTAAATAATTCCTTGGGGTTGTTCTCCAGACTTTAGTTTCATGATGTCTCACTTGATGAAAGGACTGAAACACACATAACATGGAATGAGGGTCTTGGTTTGTTGAAAAGGGGGTTTACAAATAAAGGCTTTATGTACTTAAATAACTATTGGGGCAAAGTTTAATGTGACAGATATGATTTCATAACTGACTATATTAGATGTTCCTGTAGCTCAACTTGTACAGCATTGCTAGCAATGCAGTGGTTGTGGGTTCGATCCCCAGAGAACAAACATACTGATCACATGTATAGGTTCAATGTAAATTGCTTTGAATGGAAGTGTGTACCAAATGCAAAAAAGCAAATAGATTGGGAAAAGGTGTGGAAAAAATGGAAAAAAAGTCTTAGCAGAAACCAGCAGCATAAAACCCCTCTGGCTTTCATGAACATTCAATTACACAGGGTCAACAGTAATAAAGGCCTAATGGCTCAAGGCCAGTATGTACGTTTTGAGAGAAAGTGTTACTATCATTGCCTTTATTGGGCTAGTGCTTCATTGTCGCTACATTTAATAGTGAATCTTGTACAACTTGATTTTATAACAATTCTTGAGATACTAACACTGTGAAACGACTTAATTTTCTTCTACACGTGCCAGACAAAATGGAACAAAACATTTTCATGATTTGCTAGAGCCTGCATGGGATTCAAGAACCCCAAGGCAGTGCAGGTTTCAGCAAAGCAAAAGCAATAATAATTATTATAATTATTTTGTGGCAACTTGACAGACATAGTCAGCAGGCAGCATGACTGAGTCGAAGAATCTACACAAGACAAAGTCTATTTTTGTTTCCTTGCTCAAAAATGTACTTCAATAAATATTAATTTTGTTTCAACAGTCCATCTAACTGGCAGTGGAGCTGATTAAAAATGTATACATAAAATATTTGACAAGACAGGCCGCCACCAGAGAGGAAGTGTGAGACAAAATGAGCGCGCATTCTGGGAAGCAGGAAGAGGAAAAAGTGGACGTGCAGAAGACTTAGGCCAGCAGAGGGCAGCAGTGCGCAAGCTGTCTGTCACACATACACACCCTCTGGATGAAGACTGGAGACCAGCGGGTTCTGAAGGCTGCGTGGGTTCCCCAGAATTTGCTTGGCAGTGGTGCGAGGGTTGAACTCCAAAATGGAGGAATTAGAATCTGTCATAAACCAAAGGCAAGTATTGTGAAAGTTGCTTAGGTTAGAAAGTAAATAACATTTTTAAATGACTGAACTCTTACGCTACCAGATGTTATCTTTTCTTTGTAGATGACACTTATAAACACACCTTCATCACTCTGTCCATCAGGTTTGAGGAGAACAAAATCCATCTCATCTGTTTGCTGATTGGACAGTGGAGGGGTGACACCCGTTTGCTTGATGAATTGCTGCAGGTTACACTGGCGAAGCTCCTTGTTCAGGTCATCCAGTTCTTTGCTCTTAGCCTATAGGTGAATATGTTTCAGATTATAAATTACATTGGAGAAAAAACACAAACCGATGTCTTACAAACATGAATGTTCCATTGGTTCTCACACAGTCTAAACATCCTTCACAATGTGGTCTGATAACATGAGGTGTCTTAAATGTTATTTCAATGTCATGTTAATGCAAGAATCAATAATTACCAATAGATTAAACCAGCACTGTAATTCATATTATCAATGTGAAGACTTTGAAAAAAGAAAATCTTATCTATAAAAAGATCTTATGCTAGAAGAACTATTTTGGTTCCACAGATAACCATTCAGTCAACAAAATACCTTTGGTTAAAGCAAAAAGGTTCTATGGATGTTAAAGGTTCTTTATGGAACCATACAGCCAATAATGGTTCTTCTATGGCATTATAAAGCACTTCCATTTAGGATGATGGTAGTGAGGCAACAAATGAAGCAACAATGAAGTCTTGTGTTTAATGCCTTAAGGTTCAGTTAGTCATGACAATTAAATGTGAGTTTACTGGCATGAGGCAGCAACTAGTACAACAGGGTTTTATCAAAGCTGAACTGAACATGACATGTCCTGAGATTCTGATTGGTTGACGGATAATTCAGACATGTGCAGGGCATGACATGAAATGTAATGTTTGCTTACTCAGTAAGTCCAAAATTAACTGCAATATTATATTATGATGAAAGATACATTGATTGGTTTATGTTTTTTTTCCTATTTGGTGACTGCTATTTTCTTCATTTATACAATTAGTAAATCAATTAACTACCCAGCTAACAGCAAACGTTCTCAGAAGGTTGGCTAATGTTTTTTCAAAGTTATTAGAAAACTTTATTACAGTAAAGTTAGTAGAATTTTTTAATGTTATATACATATGATAAAGCGTTGTTTCTAAGGGCTTAATGGAATGTTTTAAAAAATGTTACAGAGTTACTGTAAAAAATGAGTGACGTTTAAACAAACTGGACATTGTAAATTTTCCTAGAACTTTCAAAATAACATTTTCAGCATTTCTGTTTCTAAAGTTTAATGTTAGTAAAACATTCTAATAAACTTAAATTGTTAACTGGGTAGCTAGTTAATTATATCTTTTCCTACCTGACAGCATTAATCAGCATTATGATTATTTTGATAAGTAAAAACAGAAGTGACCTGCAGTTCTTCCTCTGCCAGTCTCAGCATCTTTTCTGTCTCTTCAATTGACGTCTGCAGTTCAGCCTCTTGTTGATGCTGGTTGTTTAATGTTCCCTTCGCTATGGTAACAGACTCCTCAACACTGGCTTCACGCATTCCATTTCTCTTACTCTCAATAAGCAGCTGAATATCTTGCTCCAGCTGTTCTGACAGGATTTCTGTGTCATGCTGCCTTTGTCTTTGTTTATCCAAGTCTGTATCCAGTTCATTTTTTTGTCTTAGCATGTTCTTTTCTCTCTGAACTTCTGAGTGAAATTCCTTTTCCCAGTATGATTCATGGACCAGCTCTGCTTTGTTTCTCTTCAAAGCCTGCTGCAGGTGGTCCATTTCCTCAAGGAGGTCTGGGGAAAGCGCTGGAGGGGGAGATCGCTCCCAAACGCCAAGCTCTCTATCCAGACCCACCAGCTGTGTCTGCAGGGCCTGTAGCTCCGCTTGTTGACGGAGAATCTGCTGGTAAAGCGCTTCTTTGGATGGACTGTCTTGGGTGAGAGATGATGGAGGAGATGGAGACACTCTTGGAGAGTCCCTGGTTGGTTTTTCTGACCTTTTCACACGTGTTTGTGGTGAGGCAGAGGGCCCCAGATTAAAAGTAAGAGCTTTTTTTGGCTCTCTGTGTTTGAGGGGCTCTGGGGCTGGGGTCACGGGCAAGGGGGGCATTTGACCTTTGTCTGAAGCTTCAGTGCTTGTGGGGCCAGTGCGACGAAGAATGAATTGCACTTCATTGCCCAACTGTCCCAGTTTGGCGAGAGACTCAAGTGGTCGTTCATTAGCCACAAGCTGCCGTTCCTTATCCCTTAATTTCTGGATGAGCACATAGCGACCAGTTTGCCCTGGAAAGTACAATAATGCAAACATTAAAATCTGACTGTGTTTCAAAAGCAACAAAAAAGAGTAAATATAATCAATAGCTTACCGATGGCCTGGGCTAAAGCTATGACAACATCCTGACAAGAAGTCTCCTCAGACAGGCCACAAACTACACGTGGAATCCCATCCACCCACACCTTCAGCTCCATGACTGTGTGTGAAAGTCAGTGAGGAGCGTGTCTACATGACGGTGCTCTGCTGAAGGGAACAGTGAAGAGCAATTATGACAAATTTAGAGAATAAATGTACAAAATTGGCTAGGAATTAGTTTTGAGTTCTTAAACATGCATTACCCTTCATGCCTTTTAACTATTTAGTGTCAAGACATATTTATGGTTGATAGATAGAAAAAAAATACTATGCCTGTGCCATTGCTAATCTAAATACTGATGTGTTAACAAGCACTGATGTTGCTGTTTTCTAAACCAATCTTTTGAAAAGGTATTCAAAATGAAGCAGAGATATGAATGTGATACTTCCTGCAATATTCATCACACACATTAGCTCAAGCAGAACTTTAATCTGTTGTATAGATTTAATGGTGAGCAGTTTCCTATATACTGTATTATCATTAAGCTCATTAAACTTTTAAAGACGACTCACCAATCACAATCTATTATTTTAAAATTGAAGTGACTAAGCATCTTTTTAAAAGAGGCAGTTTTATGTAATATTCCTTTATGTAATATTATTGATGTTGATGACACACTGAACTATAAAATAAGAGACACAGCTTCTGTATAGTGATACATTTAGAAAACATTTTGGCACTTAAATGTGAGAAATGCCACCATACAAGTCTAAAAACACTGCGGCACGTGCCACAGACACAAGCAATGAATGACATTAATCATTGCTGTTACTTATGAGTAACACTATTTTCAAAAATATTCACATAACACATTTTAGAGAGACATGTTGTGACGAAAAAGATTTAAATGTAATGCATAAGAATGATAATGAAAAAGAAGTACACTATCACTTAACCTGACATCATCCTCATTTATATAGAAGTATGCATGCTTGGTCAAATGAGGAAATTCAGGCTTTGTCTGTACATTAGCCATGACTAGAATTATGTTTCCGGTGTCCCTCATTCACCACACTGCCAATAAATCCCCTTAGCTCACATACGAATGAGAAGCAATTGTCTTTTTTTAATGAGTCAGAGGAAACAGATTTAAGGGCTGTTAGGATTTGCCACAGCAATCAACCCTATTTCGCAAGTTATCGATTTTGATACATACTTTTAATGGGAGTGCTGATGTTCAGCAATAGGCTGGCAAACTGGATCTTTGAAACTGGCTGCCATTATGGATTTATATTAGCATACAGAGCGCCATGCCCTGTGACGACAGTCAGGAGACTTTCAGAACGTTTTATGTCCTCAGCCTGCCTATAATGCTTGACTCCCGAGGCAATCATTAACCAGCCTTCACATTCCTGTAAACCTTGAAACTGTGCTCACACGCTAAATGAATGTGTATGCTAAACTTACAATCAAAACACTTCTGTTTATCAGAATAAGTCAATTATTTGACTTCTTGATTAGAAATTCCAGGTTCTTTTTACTTCAAATACTATGTATCACACAATCTTTTATGATCTGGTAATAATCGTTAGAGACAATGTTAAGCTAAACATGCTATTAGTCTTCCTATGTATTGTGTTTTTTAATAATAGTAGGGTAATCTACTATAGCAGAGATAGCATGTCTCGATCGAGATACACCTCCTTGTCAAATATTGTAATCATTGACGTATTTCAGTACAGTGACCTTGGCTAGTTCAACCTCAGTTGAATTCTAATCCGAAATGTTTATGAGTAGCATGCAGCTACATTCTGATAGCTAAAAACTATCATTTACAGTAACTTTACATTTTTGTAAATCTTAAGTAGGGAGGTAGACACAGTAAATAGCCAGACAGAATTACAAAGCCATGTGATTTATAATGCTGTGTTTTTAACCAACAGGGAAAATACCTCAAACAGACCTAATAGACAGATTATTGTTAATATTATTATAAACCTCAAATAGATCTGCTAGACAGACAGGCCTTAAACGTGAACAGAACCTCAAACAGAAGTAATAATAGAAATTTGAACACCCTTTAAATAAAAGTGTTTTTTTTAGCAAACTTTGTGAAAGCTTGCTGTCTATGTCTGTAGCAGATCTGATTAGGTGTAATCACACACCATCTACATCCATCATCAGAGCCGCAGGCGATCAGGACTGCTGTCTGCGTCTCACCAAAGAGACAAATGTTTTAACTACACATATCAGCTGTCAAGTCTGAGTGTGGAGACCCATGAAATCAGCCTGATTTGAGACATTCCACACCTGAAATTTAAGACCCTTAACCCTAGATCGGTATTTTGGGCAGAAACATCAAAGGTTCAGAGGTTCACACTAAGTGAAGCATTTGAAGTATTGTGTAATAAAATAGAAATTGATATCTAATGTAGGTGTTAATCAGCAATAGTGGCTTAGACCTAAAATCTCAATGAAAACAAATAACACAACAAATGCTGTTGTTTGTTTCATAACGTTTTTTGTTTCATATGATAAAGTTAATTGTAATTTATACCAAACCATCATTTAGATAAATATGTTGTTTCAGTAAGTGTGAAGGCTCTGAACAAATATGCTTAAGGCAGTCATACTTTTTCTCATGTTTCTCTGTCAACATGAGATTTTGAAGACTTTCGTGGAAGGCACTTGCAACCAGAAACATATGGTCAACTAGTAATACTGGTTTTCACAATTTTGCTTCCTTCTTATGATGGCGCTGTTTGACCTTTTGACCTGAAATGTCACCTGAGCATTTATTTTGAGTAAACAAAGACTGAGAACACTGCTTCTGAACGGTGAAACTATGCAGCTGGCATTCCTACTCAGTCAACCATGAGAACCAGATAGCAAAAAAATGTTTAAACAACCAGAATTCCATTGGTTATGTGAACCGGCTAGAACGAAGCTCAGAGATGTGTCTCACAGGCATTGAGTTTCTTTTTTAAAGGGGTGAAACTGGCCTGCTTACATCGACAGGCATATCGAACCGCTCTCATTGTGTGTAAAAGAAGGAGTGTATTCCCTCCCTTTCTTATGAGGTCATTAAAGACTGGAGGTATATAATATCCACAAAGAAAGTGCTATGCTTCTGGTATGCAGTGGTACAGGTGGATCGATCTTGCTTTTCCTGTTAAAAAATTCCAGTAACTTTTATAACTAAGAAAGGAAATGGAAATAAATTAAATTTTATATCTTTATTTTTGCATTGTTTTTTTTAGATTAAGTTAATTTTATTATACTTTGTATTACAATGCATTTTTCACAACAATCAGACTAACAGCAGAGGTTTGGTAAATCTGCAGGATTTTTAGGTGAGAATAGCCACAAACTCAGTGTTGGGAGTGGCCCTCTCCTATAAACCATCATCAAGCCACAAAACCTCTCCACTAAATTTACGACATGATTTGTTGCCTTCAGCTGCAGGAATGTTCTTTATTTTTTAACATGCATACATAACTTGTGCTTTTTAAAATATGTCTCATGCATTCATTATCTTTATCATTCATCATCCTCATGTGCTGGTGTTTGCACTCACGCACATGGTTTGTGAACAGACATAGATCTGACTTCCCTGTTTGTTTTGCATATCCAAATAAAGTGACATCATTTTGTCAGCTGAGAGATTTAAATTTACATTTGCCAAATCAGACATTTCCTATATTGAATATGAAGAATGAATGCAGATTTGAATCTTAATTATACTTGCAGATGGAATAACACTTTGCTGTGAAATTATAATTATTGTAAAGTTTAAGGTTTTTAGTGAACCATGTTGAGAACAGAGTCTGTCAACACACACACACACACACACACAAACACACTTGCTGATTGCCAGCTCTATTCATTGCCTATTTATATAGATTTTAATAAAACCCCTAAGGTTATTTTGCACGTGGCCTGAATATGTAGTCGATCTGTCCCACCTGGGAAGTAACTTAAAGGAACTCAGTTTCCAACAATAGATGCTTGTCACTAAGCACAAATATAAAAAATCCACATGTACAGCCATTTTTCAGGTCTGCATTCAAATTGACGAACTGAGTCAGGACATGCCCACTGCAGTGTGCAGTTACAGGCACAGCTCATATCACACAATCCAAACAGTCCAACTGTCCCCATGAATAACACAGTTAAATAATGACTAAACCATTCTGACTGATCCACAAAGAACTGTGTTTTTTCATGAATGAGGCTTTAACAAAACCTGGTATAGATTTATGCTTGATTCCTATGACACTGATTCTTAACCGAACAAGTTTACACGTTTCTGTAGCAAGTAAATACTTTGTCTTAAATTCCCACTGATTCAAACGATCTGTATATTTCAAAGGCAAATCCGGCTACTTTTCTTTTGTAATCTGCTCACTTCCAGACAGGGTGGAAACACTTCGGTAAATTTGGCAGATTTACTGTGAAGTCTGCAGAGTAACTAGACAAACCTGCTGGTCAGACAGAAGGTTATATTTACCTTAGAGTTGAAAACTCCCTTCTTTGTGTCCTCCTTCCTGGTTACCATGTTGAAGAAAGTTTAAATATCACTGTCTTCAAACTCTTCTTAGGTTAAAGACACAAAGTTAACATGTAACGTGGGTGTCCAACAGGTGTTGTTTCAGTGTAGCTATAGAAGCAGTAATGGCGCACTGCTCTCTCTCACTCTCTTTCCGCTCTCCACAATGCTGACACATACCACAGCCTGCATATGCCCCTCCCCTTACACAGGTAATACTAACAAAAGTGTTCTATCTCTCTCTCTCTCTCTCTCTCTCTGTGTGTTCCTCTCTGTTCTGTGTATTTTTTCACAGTGCTTTTCTTTCACTAGGGAGAAATGTGATGTCATCACCTTCTTGTCTAGCAACTTATAGTAAGTATTTCTAGTAAGCAACGTAAGTAAAAAGCATTTTTGTTCTAAAGCCTGACACTGTATGTTAAGACAAACTGTTTTTGTGTAGACCAAATGGTTTGGCTTCCTCTGTAAACTGAATAACTTCCTTTTATAAATTTCCTCATTATAACAATCTCTGTGTGGGTATCATACGCTTCAAAAATATTCAAAAAAAATTCACATGTATTTTTATTAGCATTGTATCAATCTCCTAATTAAATAATGGCATTAACACATTAAAGGTCAGATCCTCTCAAAGCCTAATTTATTGGCTATTTTTATGTTTGAGTGAATTATTCTTTTAAACGTGTCTAAAGGTGACATTAAAACAGCATTTCAGAAGCCTTGCTGGGATACATTTCCCTGCCTTTATTTTTGCATTCACTATCAGCATGGCCACCTTGATGACTTCATGTTTATTCTTAATTTACATAACAGAGTGGGGCCTGTATCACATCACTCCTCAGGCTACAGCCTCCACTATCTACAATAGAACATCTTGCACTTGTTAGACGCGGCACAATAAAGTCTGATGGTGATATATGTCAGGATGAAACAAATGAGGTGACTAATTGCACAAAGCACAACATGTTTAACTTGACAAACCTTAAACAATTCAACGGGTAAAGAATTGTAGTAACTAAGCATATTTTGTATATTTTAAAAAGCCATCAAAGGAACATGCAACTTACCTGAAAAAGATGTGTGACACATTATCTTTCAGAAGCTCTTCATGTGTGATCCGCCTAAGCAATGCAATAAAACTTATTAAAGCATATGTTAAAAACTATTTAATAATACATCAAGTCTATCGACCTACCTTCAGTAAACTCTTAAGATGCACAGGAGAGATAGCAATACAAAAAGCAGAGGGTTAAAAGGATCTATGTGACTTTGTCAAGGCCTCAACAGACAAGTGAAGTGGGACTGCGGCTCTCAGTTGTCTTGGAGACGGATGCTTTTTCAAGCACCTCAGCCAATGAAAGGAGAATTGGTCGTCATACAAAAGGCCATGTGACTCCCTGGCAGTCTTTCAGCAGTATTAAAGGAAACAAGAAGTCAGTAATGAAGAGGGAAAAGAGAGAAATGTTTTTCATTTATACTTCCTTCATAGTCAAAGTCCGCTGTGATGATTACTGCTCACCTTTCTTTAGTGTGAAATGTATTTAATGTTTAATAAGGACCGGAAATGTGTATCCTATGATTACCAGAGTGAAGCATTGCCACCAAGTGGGCATCATGAAAATTACGTTGCTGGGCCTTGGAAATTAAAGCACATTTTCACGATGAAACTCTCAATGGCTCAACGTTAAAAACTTAAAAAAATTAAATTGTACAAGAATAAATCCTCCTCCAGACAAATACGGTATTTACACCGTATGTATTACTTGCTTATTAAATTTAATTTAACCGGTTTCCACAGACAATTTCAGCTAATTCCCCAGAGACTCAGTCTCATAAAGCAAGTCTGTAAACAAGTTAAAAACATGATCATTAATGAAATTGCACAATTAGAGATAAAGTAGAAAAATAAAGATAATTGTAGCATTAGACAATCCACCTATAATAGCAGTGAAATCTGACTGTGTCGTCTGTGTGAGGTTGTGTCTGCATTGAAACACACAGGATTTGGGCGTGTACTGTGGTCTAAGCGCTCCCTTCTTCCCCCTCCACACACACACACACACACACACACACGCTTTCTGTCGATCAGTCGATGCGTACCGGCAGCTCGTTGTTTGGTATTTGTGTTGAACGCATCTGCCGAACAGTGAACGTGTAGCGCATTGGAAGAACAACAACACACGTCTGACCACGACAGCAGTTTCTAGCGGTGCTATGAGTGAAGCAGCGGGGAGGATGTCGACATATTATTGACTTGTGTTGTGTGTCCTGTCGTCGAGACGAGCCATCAACGCCGTGTGTTTTGTAAGTATCCCAGCCGCTGTGCCTTTTATGTGCGTCTTACAGGAATAACACAGACAACCCAAACGTTCCTCGCGAACGCAACATTTTGTTGCTGCAGCTGTGCATGCATGCAAGATTTAAATCGTTTCAGCGGCATCTCGAAACTACAGAACAGCCACTATAGCGAAACGTGTAAACAAAAGCGTCAAATCACTGCTCGCACCTTCATGTCACTAATCTGATAGAGTTTGTTTATTGTAGCAACCCGAGAAAAGTATCGCATACGAGCAGCGGTTTGCTGCACAGTTATAATGTTCAGTGCAGAAACGATTGCTTCATTTCAACCAGCAGAGGCGCTTTCAGACACATTTGGACTAGTAGACTAGTTTTTGTACTCTAATGTGTTTTGGGACGTTTTTGAAACGCGTTGTATGTCATAGTTTCGTCATTGTACTGTAAGGCCGGCGGGGATCCCTTTACCTACATGAGCACGTTGTTTACATCCCACTGTCTGAGAAATCAATAATGAGATGATGTCATTGTTTCACAGCAATAACAGCACAAATGAAAGTGGCGTCCATATATACATTGAAAGAGAGATGGAAATAAAACAGCATCATTTAAAATGTTTATTTAAACACTTCTAGTTAACACTACAGTGTTAAGATTGTATATGTCTTGTAAAGGGTGACACCCTATCAGATACATTGTTTTCTTATGGGGAAAAACCTAAACAGAAACATATTAGACCCAGATTAAACGACTAAATCAATGTTTTACATTTAAAACGTTAAAGGTAGACGATTTTTTTCCATTCAGTCCCAATACAATGATAGGAAAACCTCTTGCCTGTCAAACTATGTTTGGGTGCATGTGTATTGGAAGAGGCGTGGCTTTAAAAAGTGCTTCAAAAGGAGGGCGGGATCTTATGCTTTTAAGCTAGGTTGCTTTCACTAGCCTTTTTTGAAACTGTACAAAACTGTACAACTGTACTGGTACAAAGAACTACCGTGTTAAAAACTACATTACAGTGTATTACACCTTCAATTGCACCAGGGAACTTAAATATCTTTGGTTTCCTCAGGTAAGGCGTAACAGGCAGAGTAGTTATAAATAGATTTTCAAATAGAATAGTTGATGCAGTGTCCAGTCCAGTGTCACAGCAAAATATTTAGGTCTAAGAAAGATACTGTTGATCTAATGATTACAAATGGTAGTGTGGAGAATCGTTTTTTTTAAAGACAAAGTCAAGATGTTAAAGAAGACAAATTGAGGTAAATGAGTAAAACAGACAAGGACCCAGTAGCTGAAATCTGTCCTTGCTTTTCTTGCAGCCCATAAACTATTGACTCAAGTCATTGTTGTGAGGATTTCAGTTTACATGTGTAAATAATAGAATCACACACAGGTTGTAAACTAAGTAGATTCTCTTGGCATCAACCTCAGGTTACATAAAATATGCAACACAAACAAACCTTTGTCAGGATTTGACAGGGAAAGTCATTTTACACATTGTGGAAAAGTCTTACCTGACAGCGTAATATGGCTTTTCGTTCAGTGTACATCACCACACAAAGATAAAGTAATCTGTCTTGAATGCTGTAGGCAAGGTGAGTGCTTGAATCCAGGAAACCTCGTCTGCAACAAACAATGAGTTGTTTACTTTACATACACTTTGACTGACGTTCCTTTATAACGTTTTCACTGTGTGACACACAACTGTTTTTTTGTTTCTTTTCCTTGTTGTTTAATTGTATCTTGTTTATCAAGCTGTTTCAAGCGTACAACACCTGTAACGGTTCATTTATAATTTTCCAATTATTTTCTTCTGTTTCCTTGTTCCCTTTGGCTTCTCCTCAGCGTCTGACTCCACAGCAGGGACAATGACGGAGTATAAGTTAGTGGTGGTAGGTGCAGGTGGTGTTGGCAAAAGTGCTCTGACCATTCAGCTCATTCAGAACCACTTTGTTGATGAATACGACCCAACCATTGAGGTAAGCCAAAACTCTGTTATCTTCATTTATCATAATGCCTTTGTCGAGGAGTACAGTACAGGCCAAAATGTCTTACTTGGAACCTTATACTTACACATATAGGTTATGCATAACATGTTACACTGGTTATTTACACACTGTTGTTTATCACAGGACTCCTACAGGAAGCAGGTGGTGATTGATGGAGAAACATGTCTGCTGGATATCCTGGATACTGCAGGTCAGGAGGAGTACAGTGCAATGAGGGACCAATACATGAGGACTGGAGAGGGTTTTCTGTGTGTCTTTGCCATCAACAATACCAAATCTTTTGAGGACATTCATCAGTACAGGTTAAATTATACATTATATGAAAACTATTTCTCTGTTTCTTATATAACGAATAAATAATTATTTATGGTTGTTATAAATGCTCATTCTTTTTGCACTGCTTTCAGGGAACAGATTAAAAGAGTCAAAGACTCAGATGATGTACCAATGGTGCTTGTGGGTAACAAATGTGACCTACCGGCACGCACTGTTGATACGAGGCAAGCCCAAGAACTTGCCCGTAGCTATGGTATACCATACATTGAAACCTCAGCAAAGACAAGACAGGTTAGGACCATCTTCATCCAGTGGTAAAGAAAGTTCTGGTGTCAAACCCTGTTCCTGAACCACTGTTTTGATTGGTTCCAGCACACTTTAATTAGCTGGTTCTGGTGGGTTGAAGGGTGGCATGTAGGGAGCAGCGCTTGACACCACAGCCTAAATTATTTGTTTCTTTTAAAGCTGTTTCAACAGTCAACATTTTATTACATACAAATGGTTACAAAATGCTTATAAACTATATCAAAGAGACTGATTTAATTACTGGTAATTACTTTATTTACCAGACTAATGGCTGGTGTGTGTGTCCTGTCTAGGGAGTGGAAGATGCCTTTTACACACTTGTCCGTGAAATCAGGCAACACAAGTTGAGGAAACTGAATCCTCCAGATGACAATGGTCAAGGCTGTATGAATTGCCGCTGCGTGGTGTCATGAGCTGGTAAACACCTTTGTTCTGTAAGCCGACTTACATTTTATTCTATGATTGCAATCAGGGGTTTGGCTAAATATGATTCACACTGCATGAACATAAACATATTCACACACAACAGATACATCAGATGAGGAATAAACTGTTGTGAACTGCCACTCATGTATTCAACCACAGCACAGGTCTTCACAATTCTCTCAATCTGTTTGCAGTGAATGTGCTTCTCCTGGCTTTAGAGCAGTGCATCTTTCAGACCGCAAATACTGCAACCCCTTCACAGACGCTGGACGTTACAGCAGACTGTTTATAAGGGAAATACTTATTCTGGCGCCCCTGCATTGTGTTCTTAGGAACGTCACTGTCTCTCTCCTTCACGGGGGGTGAAAGAAGTTTTACTTTAATTTAATGGTCTCAACACTGGAGTTTCTACAACTGGATGAAAGCTGCCACACTTAAATATCTTTAGAAAAAACCAACTATCTACTCTTAACTGGAAGTAATAACTCAGAAAATAACCTCATGTATTGTTTTATCAACTGTGGATTTTAGAAAAACACTTAAGATTAGCAGCTGGAGAGGTGAATTACTGCATCAATTACATTAGTATATGTCTGAATGTAAGACAAATAATATTTGTGTTGTCATATGTTTAGAGGATGTCTAATCTAATAAATTGTACATACTTATTGGTGTTCCTTTGCTAAGAGAATATTTATTAATATACAGTGCATTGTTTAGGGTTTATGGTGCAACAGATGTTAATTACAAGGTATATCTATACAT
Organism: Yasuhikotakia modesta; assembly: GCA_036877545.1. Lineage (NCBI taxonomy): Eukaryota > Metazoa > Chordata > Actinopteri > Cypriniformes > Botiidae > Yasuhikotakia > Yasuhikotakia modesta. The sequence continues at coordinate 18,473 of JBAJNP010001711.1, forward strand.
CTTCAGGTTGCACATGGTGTAGGCCGATTAAAGAATAACCTTGGAAAACAAGGTTCTCTGTTGGAAAACAAGCGCAAACCTTTAAAGAAAACTGAAACTGGTTGATATCCCTCCCCAGCACTGTGCTGTTTACTGTTCAAGGGCATAAGCTTGAGACACATTTGTAGTTCTATATTGTATTCAACTGTGGTCTTTGCCTTAACCCTATCAGTGGTAACACCCTCATGTTTGTGTCAACATGAGGGTGAAGAGATGAGAAGATTGAAAAACATCAATCTTCGATTTATGTAATCTGATTTACGAAACATTCAGTTATTCATTTAATGTTCTTTAATGTCAAAGGCCATATTGCTTGTATTATAGGTTTACTGTAAATAATAATGTAAGAGAAACTTGTCAATAGTCATACACTGTGTTCATTAGCAACATGTGGCCTTGTTATTGCATAGGGGGGCAACAGTCTGAGCTTCTGATTGGGTTAAACAGTAGCTCACATCTCTTCTCTGCAGGGTTATAGATTTTAAATCTATACAAAGACCTACAAAGATATTCTCATTAATTAACATAAGGTAGAAGAACAGGGGAAGTGTTTGAATACCTCCTCTTTCTGGCTAAATTATTTCTTATGATATTTTGCTGGGGATTGTGGAGTGTGTTATCTCAGACAGACTATTGATTGTTTTCAAGGACATACAGGGTGGATATGATTCTCTTTAAATCAAAAGTCAGTAGTCATGGATATGACCTCCAAAGGTTTCTGTGGGTGTCCAGATCTTTTCATAGATTTTCTCTGTAATCTCTGTGCTGCCACAAATATCAGGTAACATGAACAAATATTGTTTTACTTAATATTGTTGACAGTAATAACATTGTCAAAACTTATATAGGATAATGAAACAAACAACATAAAACCTGGGACGTTATTCTGACTGAACATGTCATACTTTAGCTGCTGGTACTTAATCATTTTTATGAAGTCATATTTTCTGCTCTATAAAGAGAGTGGATAGTTAAAAAGGATATGTTGAGTCTGGTAAACAAAGTGTATTGCTCTTTGTGGTGATTTATTCTTAAAACATGAGTTTGTAGTATTTGTTCATATTTTTATCATTATATATAGGCTGTGCCTCTGTGTCTATTGATATAGTGTTGAACAAAAGATGTGTCAAAATAAACAGGATTGTTTTATATATAAGCAGCAGGACATTTTTGAACATGTTTCACCCACACGTATTATTAATATTACAGTAGCAGTTCCTTGAGCAGCGCAGGGCGTTTCTTTCTATATTTGACTATAGCGTCATCTGTCACCTGACCGGAAATGACCTAATGCTTTCGGTCCGGGATTGTTTCCAAGTAGGTGATGATTTACATTAATAAAACTACATATAAATACTTAAACAGACAGACGGAATACCTTTATTTTATTACTCTGTATTGCAGTTCATAGTTGTTTTAAACATGACGGCTATAAATGACAGTTCTCTTCGGAAACGTCTGTCAAAGGTATGTAAAACGTGTAGTAAGAAATTAAGTGTTTGTGATTATATTTGTTATATATATATATTGCGATTATATTTGTCTTATATATTTTTATGCAGCTTTATAAATACAGGGATCTGACAGGACGCTACATAACAAACCTGACGTCTCGGTTCAAAGAAAAAAACCTGTGATGGACAACTATGGTAAGTAGTAACGCCACCAAAAAGACCTACGTTTTGACACTTAAGCAAAACGTAAAAATAAGTGTCATTGCATTACGCAATACCAACAAGGTGCTATAGAAATGTTATATATAATATTTTGCCTTCAATGATAAATAATGTACAGCACTTGTAATGTTCAATGATGGCTCCAGTAAAGAGCTGCTGAGTCCTGCAAGAACGGTGCCAGTAAGATACCGAGTTACAGAGAGCAATGCAATGTTTCTACACTAACAGAAACTGTTAGCCTGAGCTCAGTATAAACCTTACAAATCTCTGATACATTTTATTTGTTGATAATGTGTATGAGTACAGTAGCTACTACAGCAAACATATATGAGAGCATCTAGATCTGTACCTTTTTAACTTATTTCCCTGTTACTTTCTTGCATATTTGTAGGAAATGTGTATAACATTCCTGTGTGCCTGTGGTTTCTTGACATGTATCCCCACAGTCCTCCCATCTGTTTCGTTAAACCAACAAGTGCCATGATGATAAAAACAGGGAAATATGTTTAATGCTAATGGAAAGATTTACCTCCCATACCTGCATGAATGGAAACCTGTGAGTATGTCTTTTTTTAAGGCAGGGTGGCACTTTGACACAAGGGTGGGATCTTATGCTACAGTGGGTGAGCAGGCATATCTTATTTTCAATAGCAGTGAAAACAAGTGTCAAATGAGACTAATAAGATACACATTTTAAATCTTATTTTTACTTTGAAAATGGCTTGCATAAAATTCTTACAAACAATCAAAATCCTAGTAAATGGTTTAACGTTGACAGTGTGCTCATGAATTCATCTGTCTGTTTCAGGTCCCACCCGTGATGGTGCCATTTTTAAATCCATTTTTAAATTTGAAATCCATCCCAGTTTTTCTGTGATCTTATACCTTTAAACTTACTATATATACTGTACTATTATATATTTATGCAATTTTGAGCCTCTATGCTAAGGAAAATGCAATAGAAGACTCAATCTTCTATCTGGGAGAAGCATTACGTAAAGATGTCATTGACTTGGACGTCTTCCTGAAGGCGAGTCTTCAGTCTCCTATTTTCTTTCATTTCTTTTCATCATCTTGTCAACACAAGGTAGAATATTAGAGGTGAATATTCTTTTATGTGTGTGTTTTTGTAGCACGTGAGGCGTCTCTCCAGAAAACAATTCCAGTTACGAGATTTGATGCAGAAAGCGTGGAAAGCAGCAGGTCTCAGTGACCTGTACTGACCTTGCCACTCAACACTATATAACAAAAAACCTGTATTATATCTCTACTGGAAGCATTGGGCTCTTATTTTCTAAACAGTAACCTTAACTATGGTGAGTACAACTAATCTTGTAATCTTACCAGGATAAAAACCTAAAATCTCTATGAAATTGAGAATTTGAAGTTTACAGTCATAAGGTTATAATTTTAATTAACTAGTGTTTCATATATATACATAATATGAAGTGACCTTTACCATTTTTACAGAAAGAGAAAATGAAGGATGGAAGTCACAGTTATATAGACATTTTTGCTCTGCTAAGGAGTTTAGCATAGCCTTATAAAAACAGCAAACGTTGCACTTTTTGTAACTTGTGCCTCATATATCTGAAGTGTCTTCAGATATAAAGTAAAGGGAAAGTAGTGGGGGATTTACATTTAGTATGCTCAACCCAAATCTTAGTCTTGTGTTTTTATATTTGATCTTAAGATATGTACCTGTATTGAATAATTCTCTTACAGTCAGCACTTTTTTGTTTTTATATAAAATTTAATACATTAGTACTATGTAACCTCCCATAATGTATATGCGTAATATATTTTTCCTGTTATTCTTTTACACAGGACAACAATATTTTTGTCTTCTTATGATTAATAAATGTATTGCCAGACATAAATAAACAATTTATATGGATGTATTTGGTATTCGTGCTGAGGACCATTAAACCACATGATAAATGATGTTTAGTATACTATATAATATATAGAAACAAAATATGAAGGGAACTCTTAATTGTCTCACTTTGCAAAGATTTTTTAGTATTGTGTAATTGCTAAAATGGTTGACAGAATTTTAACTTATAATGTCATGAAGGTATGGGGGGTATTTTGTATTTAATGGAATAAACATTTGTATAMAATKAAATAACTTTGAGACTTTTATTTATCTAAATGATCTTTGCTATTTTAAGTCTGTAATGTAAAATCTTGTAAAATTCTTTCACAGATTTTCCAAATAAATTAAACAATGTGAGTATTCTGTAACATGTCTCTTGTGTTCTAATGACTGTCTGTAACATTATCAGGGTGAAAAAATCATGACTGAATGTTTATTTTTGAGTAAAGATACTGGAAACTCAACTTTCAAGGTCTAGAACCCAGATATTAACACTACAACAGCGTTGAAATTATGCTTAGACCCGTGTCATAACCATAAATGGTCTTCATATCTTTCAATGCAGACTATGTCCTGTTCTCACTTGACTAGTAAACGTTTATTATTTGCTTTACAGTTTTGTGAATCTTTTACCTGAGATCTGTGCCAAAGAGCTTATTGTGCCTTGTGTCAACTTTGCCCTTCTACTTTCTATCTTCTAACACTCACATACGTATACAGTCTCCAAACCGTCCCTGTTCGACCATCTGAAATTTCATTTCACAGATGATGGGCTTCAGCTTCTAATCCAGCAGCTGTGAAGGAGGGTGGGACTGGCCAACTGTTTCAACTCTAATCAGCTTTTATTGCACACAGGAGAAAGAAACAGCCCATCACCACTGGAACCTGTGCTGTTCTTGATTTGAGTTTGGGTTGGGGGGACAAGAGATGTGTAGAGGCTAGCTGTGATGTTAAATCTAATTCACTCATTGCTGCTAGGCAGTGATGTGTCAGCAGGTAGAGATGGTTGGGCTAATGGGCCTGTCATAGTTGCTAACCTCAATCACTCACCTTCAGAGTAACCTCACAACAGCCTATGTTCCTTCAAACCCAACCCTCTCTGATTTTCCTTACACTCCCATGTGTGTTTCTTTTATACATCTGGGTTGGAGTTGTGATCCTCGTAGTTCTTTTTCCTCAACTGTAACGTAGTTGAAAACGTAGAGGTAATTTTTTGCCATTATTTTATTCATTTACCCTAAATGCAATGCCCCCAAATCCAAATTTCAAAATACAGGTAACACAGCTATAAAAAATCAAATGGAAAACAGTTGAAATGAAAATTGTTTTAGTTTTACAGATTTGTTTTAGTGTTGCACTGGCCCCATAACACACAGATAACCTTCTTGTCAACTTAACAGCTGCAACCACTTTCCAATTTTTTTATTTCAATGGTGGTGAGAAGTCACGTTTGATTTACTGTAGCATGTATTTGATGTAGTATCTCAGACCAGGCCTGTAAATACTCAACAAAATTCTCATAAAACACACAGAGCCCACAAATATCTTTATAGGGCTTAATGTGTCACCTTGGCATTGTCGATTTTTACAGGCTCTGTGTGTCAGACAGAGGACACTGGTGCAGGTGTTTATTAGCTGTCAGGTCAGCGTCATTGCTCTCTGCTGGAGTGATGCTTGTATCCTGCAGTGACAAGGCAAACCTGAAACATTGATGGTCTGTCTTCTGGAAGCCTCGTCAAATGAGAATGCTATGGGTTTCCTTCTTTTTGACAGCCTGTTGACCTTAGTTTAAGAAAGCTCTCTGGGCTAAACCCAGGGCACAGGGGTTTGACGGAATGGACCATTGTGGATCCCCCAAAGGTCCTCCTATCTGTGCTGTATATCTGGGATATCTTGTGACACAGAGCAGAAACATTACGCACAAAAAGGGCCTCAGGATTTAAAGCCTTTGCTCCACACACAGAAAGGCGTTTGGAATGACAGTGGGGTTAAACTTGCCCAAACTGGCAAGCGAAGAGCCTCATAACAATGTGAACCACTTTATATGTACTTGACAATTTTCATTTGGCGGTTCAGTTTGACAAGAAAGATCTTGAGGAACATTTTTATGCAATATTATCAGCAACTTAAACAGATTACAATAAACCAAATCACCCTTCAGGAAAGTGTCATTAGAACAGTACGTAGTTGTTAAAGGTAATAGGAGAGTTGTGTAGAGAAGTTTGTTAGTCTAGCATATAGACAAGGGTCAACTATGAAACCTGGGCTAATATAATTGCATTGATCTGAAGGGTCTACGGTTACAATGCAGCATTCATTGTTAGCCACTGTGCAATTATTTAGGCAGTGCAGACTTCATTATCTCTGCATGCACCAGAGTCTCTTTTCAATTACTAACAATTTGTGCCTTATGTAGTAATTATTTACCCCAGAAACATCTCTCTCTCTCATTATAATAAAGGATGAGCGGTATATATTTATTCTCTCCTAAGTCCTACTACATGCAGTGGTAACTTAAAGAGTAGCTGAAAACATGATCTACACGTTCTTCGTTCTCTGAACTGAAACGACGTCTTTCCACAGAATCGTGTTCTGCTGCCTGGCAACCATCTGATACGTGCAGGTATATGGCATCTTATAATGAACGCATGTGTACAGAATTTACACCCACAGACTGAAGCAGGTGAAACGCAAGATTATGGCTATTAATGATGTGTAGTTAGCAGGTCAGTAAACCTGAACAGATCGGTGATTTGTTTGATTGAGAAACAGCATAAGTTTGTCTTTAAGTCTAGATTTTAGATAAGATAAAAGCTTTTAAGTTTGCTTGTACAAATGAAAGACAGGAAACGCAAATACCACAATGTACAAATAATGCATCTTAAAAACAGTTAAGTTGTGTTTGCTACCTGATCAGTGTTGTCAACGCTACATCCAACAACAATCAATACATTTGTAAACATGCTTTTAAATGTATTTTTTCCCACAGTATTTTTTTTATCATTGTGTGGATTAAAAATACAATATATAACAATATCGTATATGAGCTTAGCATAACGCGAATGAAATAAAGCGTTATTTCAGTTACTGGTGTCCTGTTAAAGATGTCCTGAAGAGGGCATTACCGCAGTGTCACAAACTCGGAGGAACAGCCTGGTCCGGTTCATGGCTTCACACACGGTAAACGTCACAGCGTTTGTATGAATCCGGTGTGAATCTCGATTAATGAACACGGTAGCTTTCAGTGGCTCGAGTGATGTGTGAACTAATACCTGGATTTAATTCAGATTTCCTTGAGCTTGTTTATGTGGTGAAAGAGGCTGGAGTAAATATCAACAATGGCGACGTTACTCTTATTTTCTCATAAGTTTGAAGTTTTCCCATTACTGATAATTGCTTAAACCAAAGTCAAATCCAGTCGCTCTAAGTGTTTAGAAACCAACATTGGCTTTTGAAGGATTTTGTTGCATTTTTAACTGAGAACACATTACGTCCAGAGTCACGTTTTTTACGTTGGTTGTAAACGATACAGTGTTGGAGTGATAGTCTGGCGGTGTGTGAACGCAGTACGGAAATTTTGTGTTGTTTATTCTTCGGCTTTCAAATACTTTTGAATCACTGTGTGTCCATCTATGGGAACGTCTCGACAAGTTCGCTGTGGTCATTTATGCTTAAGCTCTTAACCAGGGTTCAATAGGATAACCCAGGGTTGCACTGTCACACTAGGTTACCAGCTGCGGAAGTCCAGAAGCATTGGACATAAATGTCTATTTTCATTCCTCACCTGCTGTTGAATCTGATTTTAAAAAGTTTCATACATTTACATTTCATTATAATGCACAGAAGAAAAAAACTGTATTTTGTATGTTTGAGGTTGTCTGAGCCAAGCTAAAGGTTAATCGTCACCCATAGTTTCAACCATGAGTTGAAATGCTAATGTACGTGTAGGTGAATTAATGAAAGGCAGAAAGACAGTGGGAGAATTAGAGAGAAAATAGCATTGTGCTGTCTGTTTGGTTTCTTGTACCATTCATCTATAAAACAGTGACATTGTATGTGTATGATTTCCAACATATACTTAGCAACGAATATGAGAAGTGTTTATTTTTGTAGATGCAGAGCTAATTTGTTATTGAGTGTTGTTATTGAGTGTTGTGGTATAACTGTGGCCGAATGAAGCAGTTTACATGGACTTCAGCAAAGGCTATATTAGCAAACATTTATAAAGACATTCCAAAGATTTACAGGAAGAACATTAATATTCTTGTTAATATTCCTTTCATTTGGTTGAATGCACTAATGTGACGGTGCAGAGGTTATACAAATATAACAGCAGATGAGAGACAGTCATGTACCACTAAATAGACTTTTATATACATCAATCTGAAACCCAGTAATAGTAATTTCTACAAATTGTGAGTTATGTGAGGGACAGCTATTTGCTTCTGAGGCCATGTATTAAGGCCATTACAATGCAGCAGTTGCTTAAATTCATTTTAACTGAAAATTACTGTTTTTGCATATGGTTTATTGCTTTTTTTTATGTTTAATGCTTTTCAACAGTTGGGACTGTTGTTTGCAGCTGTTGTTTGCAGCATAGTAAGATGTCAATAACCATTAGATTTGATGCAGAATGTTGTGTGATACCAATACAGGTTTTTATGGAAGTTCAAATGTAAATGTGTTAATGTTTTACTCTGAACAGATTATTCTGTTTTGTGAGCTATAGGACAAAGAGAATGTTGATTGATTTAGCTGTCATGTTATGGCTTTAACTGCTTAGATAATTGCTTAAATGAAATGGGTAGGGCATGTAATTAATTAATGGGAAATTTTGCTTGTAAACCCCTGTTGTTGTGGGCTCTAAAGGTCAACCTGCATATATCAAATAACTTGTCATTCATTCTTGTCAGTCATTATAGTAAGTGTGTGTGTGTGTGTGTGTGTGTGAGAGAGATAGAGAGATATTCAATGGTCAGTCTTCCCTGCCTTTTTACTATATCTTTAGCTTCTGTGATTAAAAAATAAAGGCAGGTGGTCACAGCTGCTTTTGACGTCTACTTTAATCATTTTTAGAGTGTTTCCAACTGGCAGCAACTACTAGGAGTGAGAGACTGTTAAGAATTATTGTATTTTCCTGGTAATCGCTAAACTAATCTTAAAATCGTCTTTAAAAGATTTTTAAATTATCTAAAATTAAACCACAGATTTGTCTAGCTGTTGTCTTATCCGTATAACTGGCATTTGTTTACACAGCACACAGACCTAGGCTCAGCTAGGAAAGTTGAAAGGCAAGGGGGGGTGATAAGGTACAACCTGGCCAGATGTTCAGAGTGACTTCAAAGTGTTTAAGAAGCTCTGAAGTAAGTTACCTGGGAATATATTGAAACATGGCCAATGTTGCAGTGACTCAAAGAGTCACTATATCCTCAAAGAGTAGATGCCACTGGGTGCTGTGTGACTAGTTCAAGGCAAAAACTTCTGGTTGTTGTATAACAGTATGCATGTGCTATTTCAGTAGTTAGTGTATTGGTTGGCAAGATAAAATTGTATACAGTTTTAAACAGACAAATCATGCATTTTAACATAATGTTATAGCTTGTAAAACGCATTTATACTACATAAAAATATTGATTAAATTATACAGTATTACAAATACATAAGACATTTTTGTCTTAGTTTCTACCTAATTTTCACTAGCAGTAACCTGCAACTCATCTGTCACATGAAAAGGGGTTTAAAATTCAGAATATCTTACACAGGCGTGTTAGGACGCTGTTTCTTTTCCAACACAATATTTAAAGTCTGCGCTTCTCAGCATCTATGATGAGAAACTGTGTTACCCGCACACACGCAGGCGCAGGCGCAGGCGAGGCATTGCACGCATACACACTGCTGTGAGATTTCCAGAGCGCTCGGCAGCAGAGAGAGAAAGAGGGAGACGCGGAGGACAGCAGCAGCCCCACCGATCCTCAAGCGAGAGAGAGAGGCAGCGTCTGGAGCATAAGCTGGGCGGGGAAATAACTGCGGTACTGAAGAAATACTTCATTGCCGAACTGCAGCAATTGATAGGCAGCGCAACTTCGTCCCCTTAACGCAAAATGTCATCGTCGGTAAAAGACAACAGCTCTCAACATGCGAATTACGTGGGACCGTATCGCCTGGAAAAGACGCTCGGCAAAGGACAGACAGGTTTGTCCTTTTGTGTGCTTGAGATCCGGCATGGTGACATGTGCTATCAGCGCTGCTCAACATACTCGCATGATGACTAAATTTACGTGTTTGCTTTTGCCAACATGTCATTGTGTAGAGAGGTGGGATGAATGTGCCTGTTTTTCGCAGATTAGAAACCTTAGCCTACTTTTCCAAACATCCAGCGAGATCTTGATCAGTTGGATTATGCACTTTAGAATGAATAATGGAGGACAGCGTTTGTATTTTCATCCTAAAAAGCAACTTGGCTTTCGCAAATGAGAGTTTTGGTGTAGCGGCTCCGTTTACCTTGAGACTAATTCCTTTAATCCCGATTTGTCAGACAACGGGATGTGGCTGCAGGTCCCATTGCTGAACGCACCTGCCTCGTGCAAGAGCTAGAATTGAATCTATTACATCAGGGTACATGTGCCTCTCAGATTATGATGATAATGGTTATGGGACAGTTTTGCTGCATGTTCGGTGCATCATGTTCCCTAAACGGCTCCCCTCTGCAGTCTTGTGCTTAAGTTTGTACATTCAATTTCTGAAATAGTTTCTTACATAAATGACCTGTTTATATCTCCCATATTGTGGATTGCAATGTGCTTTGAGGATTTCAGTGCTTTTTGGTTTCTTGGCTCTGAGGAAGCAAATGCATTGCACCCAATGACAACTGTGGCATATGGAGGATTAACATATATTGGCAAGAATACATTATGTTGTGCCCAAGACTCACTGTCTGTGGTATAGCTGTTAGTTTACACAATAGTAAAATTATAATGGAAGGTGAAGTTTTACAGTTATTAGCAGTGGGAAGTCTGTCTTTATTTGAAATTGTGTAGCAATCATCATAACCACAAAACTTTAAAGACTGGCCAATCCTTATTTAACCGTAACCAGGATAAAATGTTGTTTTGAAGTGTATGCTTTCTTTTCCTTTTGGTTTATTGCTTATAACAGGAGTTTGACTTAGAATAGAAGTATGGAAGAATGGTTCATATGGTGTCAGTATTTTAGTGTTGTGTAGTGTTTTGTGGCCAGTAGCTTCTACTGGTGTGGCATTGAAAGAGTCTCTGGCCAGACATAATATCCAAGTCAGGTCCCTGCAGCTGTTATGCAACACATGAACTGCAACTGTTATGAGTATGAAGAGTGTATATTGACTTGCTGTGTTTTAAGAACATAAGAAGAGTCTGCATGTCATAAAGTCATAACAATATATAATATATTTAAGACTCCTTACAAAATATGAACTTCATATCTTCTACCTGTAAGCTGTGTAGGAATAAACCGTAATATGTGTCACTCTAAATTCTGTTTACAGTAGGAAATGCGTCAACATCTACTGATATAGCTTTTTCACAAGGTCCTTAAAAATATCAGCAGTTGTATGCAGCTTTCTCAATTAACCAAATAATGTTTTTGAGAAAAATCGCTATATTCAAGCAGTGGATAGCTATGTGTTTACTTAATGTAATATAGTTACATTAAATAATGCAATTACTGCCAAGATAAATGCATAAACATGCATTGCTTGTTTAACTGAAGAGGGGGCTCACATTGTTTGTTTGTTAATATAATGGCCTGTCAGCAATTAAACTACTGGCACCATGTCTTAAAATAAATCCTGTTGTAGCCCATAGTTAGAAGAGAAGGCCGCTTCTGACTGGTTAGCGAAGGGTATTCCTGCTCATTCTGCTGTTGTTGGCATGGGTGCTGAGAAAATGCTGCACAATAAATGCTACTTCCCTGTTCTGCTGCCGCAGAGGAGAGCCCATATGTCACGAGAGAGCCTCACGCAGAGAAAGAGGAGCTTGGGGGAGGGGTGGGGATGGTTGTGAGGGGGGTGGGTTTGGGGATGAGGGAGAGAGTTCTCACTGCTAAAGCGGGACCCCCATGGGAAACAGAAAAAGGGCGCTCTAGTTTAATTTACCCCCCTCCTTCACCTCCCCAAATCAGAACGGATGTACGTGCCAGTATTTTTGCTTTGCCTGTTTCTTTGTGATGGTTCAGCTATCACACGTTGTGTCCTTGCTGCTAAAGACAGTTGAAAGTCAGTAAAGGAAGATTAGAGGAGATCACGGGGCGAGACAGATTGGACAGTCTGCAATAAATGATCTTTTCAGGCAAGGGCCACTCTGGAACACAATAACAATACTTGCTTTATGAGGATCATGTAGTTGCTTCTGCTCTGTTTTATTGTTATTGTTGATATTGCTTCCTCTTAGGTTCCATATTCTCAGGTCTGTTCATATTCCCACTTCTCCACTTTTTTGCCCGTCTTTCCCTTCTCTCATGAAGTCAGACGTCCCGTAGGAGGCCTGGCAATGAAGCAGCGAAGTACCTGAATCACGCACACTGTCACAGCCAGAAACAGAGACTGCGCAATTGGTCAGGGCTAGACGGTGTGTATGGCAGGCTCCACACAGAGTGGTGTTAGAGCCCCAGGCCTCCTCTGCACCTCCAGCATGGACATGGAGATAATCAAGCTATATATACACACCACCTCAGGGCCGGTGAGTGTTCTGCAGAGGCACTGGTGCAAGGTGGATATGAAGAGCTGCCGGCAGGACCACATAAAGTACCTTCATTTTGTTGCAGTGCACGTACGGTTTATCTCAATCCAAGTTAGCAAATAAGGGTCGTTTGCACGTGTGGGCCTCCCGTCTCCCAGGATGCAATTCTGAAAAACAAGCACTTGAAATTACAGGCCTAATAAAGTGTGTAATTTTTGAGTGTATATGTGTACTCAGCACTTCCCTGCGTGCCATTGGTTATACAAATTTGTAGTTCAATCCCCATTGGTTGACTGTTTTTGCTGTGTCAGGCTGGTCTGGATACTCAAGTACACTGAATATTTTGAACAGAGCTGGATTGTTGATTTTTAAGGTAGTCATCTGTGTCTATCAGATATGAAACGAATATGAAATTCAAATGGCCTGTATCTGTAAAGTGTAATTGATTTCATTGACTGTATGGAGAAAATACATAGTTAGAAACATTCAAATGATGCTTTACGATACATCCCCACAAAGAATGTTTTGTGATTTAGCCTGAAAGGCCTGCTTGAAATGTCAGCTGTTGACTGTCTTGCTGAGCTGACTTTGTGAACAATTTGTCAGTGTGTTTCTGTCTGAGGGGGTTGCAGTCTCCCAGACATATTCCAGCCTTCAGTTGGCTCTCATTTAGAGAGTGCCGGATAGCAGCGGTTGGTTGTCATGGCTGCGCCCCCTTCCCACAAGCCTTTTCTTACAATGGCCATGCTTTCCATCTTCGAGATCAGAAGCAGACAGCAACAGTCCTTAAACCCCCTCTTTCCCACCCTTGATTTATGTAAATGACATTCAATACCCCTTATTAACACCATAAGATGCACACCAATTAATCTACGGAGGAGTACACAGTCTTAACATCATATGCAAAATAATAATACCTTTTAAAAAAATGTTGTAATGTGTGCTAGAGTGATTGTTAACCGAGTATTTATTCCACTGATGGGCTCTTATGTTGGATTACAGATATTTTTCTTTTAGGCTGTAATTAACTGGCAGTGTTTTGTTTCTTGTTGACTAGCAATCACATAAATTTATATTTATTATTGTTTTATCATTATTTATTCCCTTTCCTATTATGTTTATTATGTTTGCTGAATACACCGTCATGAGCCAGAATGGCATTCAAGACAAACGTGTTTGCAGAAAGGTTGCCAGTGTTTCGTGGCCAAATATTTTCACAATGGAAAATATCAAATTTTAATAGGTACGGCTAACATTGCTAATACTGCTAGCATTGTTTATCACAGCTTGGTGGATTAATACCTTTTGTTTAATTGGGTTGAGAACATACATTAGGAGACAAAAACCTTGCTAATGCTAACTTGTAATTGCTGAAACCCACATCACATTAGCTTTTTGGCCTAAGGCCTCTGCCCTCAAGGCAAGACAGGTGGACTAATTCTGAAATCTTTGAAACTTAACATAAAACACCAATTAATTTGAATCTGAATAGGGGTTTTATGGTTTTGTGTGAATCTTTAAAACAAAAGCTTTGATAGGAGCTAGCTTATGTTCTGTGCTTAGTCATATGTGCAGATTGAGTTTAGGTCGTTTTATTTTTGGCTGTTGTATTGTCTGTTGTATGGTGCTGTATGTGGCATTGTCTATATAGTTTGGGTGGTTTTCCTCCCCCTCCATCACTTCAGAATTGCTCTTCAGTGCCTGATGGAGCTGAGAATCCTTTTATCAGAGAAGCGCAGCAGAGACCCTTAACTCCTGCTGTTGTCTCCTACCATGTTCTTCTCTATCTCCATCACACCATGCCTGTCTGCACTGTCTTCCACCTTTGCTGTCTTGCTAGGGCTGCTATGTGTGGGATCTGCACTTCATGTGGCCTGTGGAGAGTTTAGCTGGAGGCTATTGGCAGTCTTAAGGTTTCAGTCACAGAACCCACTATGATAGTTCTGTTGTGTCTTAATTTTAGCCTTGCCATGTGACAGGCCGTCAGAATAGGGACGGTGCAGCCAGAATTGATAATTGCGCAAATAGCAAGAGATAGACGCTAATTATAATGCTCACCGTAGATTGTTGTGTATTTGTGTTTAACATCCTCAAATGCTACTAGTACATCTGCAGTGACACGGGAGTCCAAACAGTGGGCAACTGCTCAACAGATGGACTAATTCTGGGTTTAATTAGGATAGACATTTAGCCTGCAGCCCGTGGAAAGTGTCTCTCGTGTCTATCTGCAAGCTGAAGCCGGAACGAGACTGTGAGCGCAAAATTAGAGGCAATGCAATGGCAGTACACACACAGTGAAAGAGAGAGAAAATGAGAGAGAGTGAGAGATTCGAAAAAGCTAAAATAGCAGGACAGAATTAAAGTGAAAAAGATTGTAAAACTGAACGAGAGAGCCTGGAGAGAGCAGGGATAAAACAATGGTTGAGAGTATATGTTTCTGAGTAAGAGAAACCTCTGAAACAATTGTCTACTTTGTTTCTGCAGCACTTGGAGAATACAGTAAAAGGTGGTGTGTTCTCAACAAGACAGTGACAACACTGCATGTGTCAGATTCAGCCAGTTACAAACTATTAAAGTCTAAACAAACAATATAGACACACAATGCACACGAAAAGAAGGATTGTAAAGGGATTATTTGGGTGTTTCTGCCATTAGACAAGTACTGTATGAATGAAATGAGGTGTCATGCTGGTTTGTATGCATGATTGATTGGTGAGGAACCCGGAGGGGCTGAATATCCTGTCCAGATGGTGGGGTTTGGTCAGGCTGTGTCATTAGTCAGGTGGTTGCTGATGCTGGATGCCCCTTTATTTACCACTGAAAGCCATAAGCTTTCTTTTACCCACTTAAAGGGAGAATTTACAGGTGAGAATGTGCACACAGTTTATACAAGAAATATTTGCCAATTATTCTTTCAGAAAGCTTTAATATTGTGGCACCAGCACTGTAGTGCTCCGCCTATTGCAACCAATCAGTGCTTGTGCAGCAAAACCCAGCAATACAATAATAGCTACACGCATCTTTTTTCCCTCTGTCTAAGGCAAGTTGAGGGTTTCTATGGAAACCGGGGGAGGCTCCATGCAATTTTATACATATGTTTTCAGGGTGGCTGTGCTGCATGGTTCCTCAGCCTTGCCTGGAGGGTCCAGTTATTGATTGTAGCTTCTCTGCCTGAGCTATTAGAATGTGAATAAGAATCTCCGCCATCCCCTAATGTGTGCTGAATAATGCCTTTCAAGGCCAAATTTCAGCTTGGACCTTGTCTGATATTATCTGTGAGCTCATAATTTCACGCCTAATGACTAGATCTGGTGGACCGGTGGGATTTGTGAATGGCCAAAGGTTCCTGTAGAACTAAACACTTTGAGTTTAATGGATCTATTCATACTTTCAGGTCTACCACAGCTTGGAGGCTTAAATGTTTCACTTAAAAATCATGTAAACAGTTTCATATCTATGTTGTGTTGTTGGAATATTGTAGAAAGATGGCAGTCACGTGAATTATGACAGATGGCATAACCTTTACATAATTGTCAGGCAATGGGATTTAAAGCAGGGTCCAGAAAATGAGCTTGTACATTTTGGAAATAACAGGTTATTGATTAAAGATTATGAGTTGTTTTAATGGATTAACTTGGAAAAATTAATTGTCATCTATGTGGGGGTGCTCTCTCGCTCAGTGCTTATCAATTTGTTAGTGAGATTGAAGCAAAGAGAGACGTGAGTATAATAAGATAAAGTGAAAGGCTATTCATAAAATTATTTTTTTGTACACTATTCCAGTTCAGTGAGAAAAATCACGAGTTTTATGTTTTTTAGTTATTTCAGTAGTTTGCCTTTGGCACTTTCTCATTAATTCTGCCTTTTGCTGTACTTTATGTTGGTATAATTGTAATGAAATATTCACCTGTTGGAGCTAAACTCTGCAGTATAATGGCCCTCCAGGAGCAGGATTAGGCATCTTATATTGTTAGAAAATATTCTCTCTTTGCTAATAAAAAGTATTTTTATACATGTACTGATTTGAGGCAGTCTATTGGACTGTTTTTTGTGCTCCATGTCAAAAAATTATATAGCAGTTACTACTTCAAGTTACCAAGCCCTTGTAGCGACTTTCTCCTCATGCCTGAATGAGCTTTGTGATAATGACATCAGGTGACCAGCCCCTCATATCCATATGACCCGGACACAGCCAATGAGAGGTCTCGCTAACTAGATAACTGTGTCAACATGAATCATTGTTATTGATATTGCCTGGCACACCAGAACAGACAGGACATATGGTTCAGGAACTCCTTTTTTGTCTCACTTACCCCCATTTAGAAATTGGAATAATCTTGCCCTGGTGAAATATGAATTCCACCCACGTATTGCCATAGCACATGCATTAAGTAACTTCACCATTTTGCGGCTGTTAAAAATATGTTAATTAAGCAAAACTGTAAGAGATGGCTGGGCTTCGCCTGGGGCTACATTGGGGTTGTGATCTTTCTGCGGTGTCAAGACCCTCACGCCTTACAGAATACACACAGATGGCCTCATGACTGCTTGTGTGTGTGTTTCTAGCCCCAGTGCAGCCTTCTGATCTAGTGGCATAATCAGATTAGGGAGGTGCAGAGAGGGCGAACTGACATTATTTTCACTTTGACTACAATGATGACAGGTAGTGCCACAGGCACACGGAAAGGGAGAGAGAATTAGGTGGCAGGCAGGTTTCTGGGTGCATGTCTGTTTGTGTGTGCGCGCATGAACAAGGGTCTTTCTAATTTAGCTGTGCCCCGGACCGAGGCGACTTAAGGAGTGAGGCTGTGTTACTGCATTACAGCACAGCAACTGTTGCCAGTCGCGTCTCCGTGGAGATGGTGCAGCACGCAAGCTGAGCACATCTGGCTCGAGCGAGTGCTGCCTGGTTCAGCATGGCAACAGCATCACACAGCCCTGCAGTGTCACAAGGAGGGGTCAGGGCCCGGTCTGCGCTCAACCTGAATGCAGATCTGGTCTCCCTTCTTTATGAAGTCATACTGAAGCGAAAGTCAAGCAATGGTTAACATCCTCTCCAGGCTGTTTCTCTGGCTGTTGTGTTGTTAAAATGTAGACAGGATAATTTATTTAACCTTTAATTGTTTATTATTAACCTGCAAACTGATTCCTGCAGCGATTTTAATTGTGGTTGGTAACTGGTGGATAGTATTTCATCCTAATCTTATCATCTGCCTTGAGTGTTGCTGATGTATAGTTAATAGGGCTGCATGTTTCTGGGCCATGCTTGCTGTTTGAATGCAAATGCGTTATTGCTTCTTTTGTAGTTTTGTATTGGCTATTACCCATCTGCAGTGTCCGGTGCTATCTGCTTCTTACATTAGCTACAGAGCGCTTTATGAAAGCTATTATTTCCTGCTGTTAGCTTTATGCTGCAGAAAAACCCTTTATTTCAGCACATTACATGTGGGCATATCCCCTTGCCTTTGGCTGCATCACTATGGTTACAAGAGTGTTTGGCTGTGTGTCTGTTTTTGCGTGTTTTGATTTGTATAAGTTTAATGGATTAGGATTTGCAGTCAATAGCAGCAAATAAAATGGCATGTTTACCAGAGCAAATAAAATGCAGCCACTAACAACGACTGACTGGCTGGTTTAGGTCACACTTAATTCCAAACAAAAGCCTCATAAACATTTGTGGTTTTCATATTGATTCTATTTACATGCACGTCAAATACACATTATTAAATTTAGTTTTAATAATGTGTTGTGTGTAAATGTGATATGATAACTTCTGTATGTCTCTCAGTCAGAAATCAGTGTCATCAAGCAAAAGTAATAATGAGGGCTGTGAGACAAAAAAATAAAGATATTCATATTTTGAAATGAATAGAAAACAATATACAGACTGATAAAAGAATTATAAGAGTCTTACGTCCTACTTTTTGCTATTCATCGCGTAGCGTAGTGGTTATCAAGGACATGAATGAGAATTAATGAGCTGATTAAGTTCCTGTGCAGAATTACAAAACTTAATTTAAATAAACGCTAAGAGGTAGCATATCAGTCTGTCCACCAGAGAATAGCAGTTTTTTAAAATTATTTGCATTTTTACTTATGCATTTGGCAGATGCATATTTATATTGGATGCAAGCTTTTCACGACAATGTGCATTCCCCAGACATTGAACCCATGACCTTGCTGTTGCAAGCAGCATGCTCTACCAGTTGAGCTACAGGAAGTATGATTACATCTGTACATTATTATTCCAGTTGAATATTTTCAGTTGAAACATTTTGTGCATTGTAACATAGTCAGTGATAGATTTTTGTGTTGAACTGATTTGAAATGGGTAGGGTGGTAGAAGTGTTTGGTTGGGTAGCAAGCTGAAAGCAGGTCATGTTGGCCCACTGTTTCACTGGCTGACCAGATGAGAGAGTTTGGGGATTATTCAGGACCCCCACAGCTGCAAGCCAGAGCCCTCAGTGGAACAGATGGCCGCCTGCACGTCAAGGCAGTCACCCCCACGACTGCAATGTACAAAGTTATGACAGAAGTATCACAACATTGTGTATACATCCTGTTCTGTTTTCATGATTATATAATGATGTGATTGTACATGCCTGTGTTCACACTGTTAAGAACCACACTGACTGATCTGTGGCTGCTGTTCAGACACTCAGCAGACGCTCCAAGCTGGGCAGTGTCACATTGCCTGTGGCTCAACGCCAAACAGATTCAAGGGCGTCACACTCCATGCTGGATACAGTCAGAGTGCTGGATGAGGTGAGGGGGCACATCATCCACCCAGTACAGAAGTCACCCTCACAACCTTTTCAATTAGTGATGAAGTTGCCTGACCTTGGAGTACAAAAAGACTTTTGTCATGTGTGATTGTGTGTGTGTGTGTGTGTATGTATGTATGTATGTGTACATGTGTGTGTGTGTGTAATTTTATATATTTGTATTTTTGTATATTTGTTTTATATATATTTTATATATTGTATACTTTATATATTTGTAGACACAGTAGTTGCATTTTATTAAAATAGATGACAATGAAGCCTTATTAAATTTAAAAAGAATGACTAATATGACTCCATAATTTAGCCAATCAGATATATTTGATGTTCACTGACATCACACTGGAATATTATTCATAATTTCCTTTTGCCAGCTGGCATGAATATTCCATATTTCAGAAATTGCCTGTGGTGTTTAAATTGAACTTGGTGGCATCATGACTGTTAGTATCTGACCTCACTGACAGCACTTGATCGATGGTTGGCCGTATTTCCACAGTAATCAAAGTCTAATGAGGTAACAATAACTGATTACATCATCTTTTTGGATGACATCCCAGATTTCACAAGACCCCCATAAAAAGCCCCCCCCCCCACATCTAGGCCTCCTATCTCCCACTTTGTCTCTTTCCACGTCTCTTGGTTTCTCCCTCCATCTTCTCCCAGCACTTCCTTTGTGTTTGGCTGGAGAACATTCCTGTTGGAGGGGGCCTATGACTCATAAAAGAGCAAGACTATATTTTTAGCACTGATTCACCCCTTGCCGTGGTGCTTCCTGTGAGAAATATGAAAACCCATGAAGCGCATTTCTTGTAGATCCATTATCAAGCATCATTTAACAGGTGCTAGACGCACACTTACTGAACACAAGGGGAGTGTGGGAGATAAATGTCAGGATGCTTGAACCTGGATGTTTTACATCTTTGACCGTTTTAGAAGCAACTTTGTGGCCAATTTTTCAGATTTTGTGCCTGCAGTGAAAAGTAGCTGACAAAAGAAATAGATGTTGTGACGTAAACCTCTCTCGCTCTTTAGCCCCTGTGCAATTTGGATGTCTGCCTTTTGCTGCGAATGTTTTCAGTGATGAAAAGGTGAATCTCACTTTCTCTTTTTCTGTTTCTGTCTGTACTTCCTGTTTTCTTTGTTCTGTTAAACTCGGATTAAAGCCGATTAGCATAGACTCTGATTGCGACGTGCTGCGCTGCCCTCCCCCACTTTCCCTTTGTGCTGCTGTCTTGCACCTCCCAAAATAGTGTGGAAAATGCAGCGTAAGTAGATTTAGCCAAAAATGGGGCAAATTTTATGCATGGATATGCAACAATCAACACAATCTGGACAATGATGAAGCTGCTGTTTTTTGCCATTAAGAGCTGTTACCACCTGCTGTAGCCACAGTTAGGCCACTCTGACTATCAGCCCCTGGAGCGAGAGCCCCTCGAATCCGGCGCACAGAAAGACTAAAGTGCCATTGATGTTTAATTTCCCCTTATGGCTGGTCAGTCATTTGCTTATGTTATTTTTGCCACAAAGCCTTTTTATGAGCATTCGAACATACTCTACATACGAGGTGGAGTACGCTTGAAAACAGAGACTGAAAAATAATTTTGTGTGCTTTTTACACTCAAAATGCAAAACAAACAGCAAATGTAATTAGACAACATGTGCAAACAATAAAAAATGCACACTTTTAGTGGAAAGCGTGTTGACAAAGAAAGAAAACAGCAGTTGTTTATAGTAGTCTGCAGGTGCTGTTTATTTGCTGTGCTGTTTAGCTGCTTGTCTTAGCCTTGAGTTTTCATTTCAACGTTTCAGAAGTCTGTGATTTTACTCTGAAATCTCTTTTTGTTGGCTGGGTGGTTCAGTGGGTTAGACTGTGTCATAACAGACAGTATTTAGTTTGATGAGCTCTGCCTGAGAAGCAGGTTTGTCTCACAGAAAGGTCTCCAGAGCAATATCATCTATTTGTTAAGCGATAGCATCTAACAGGCTTTAACCTGCTTTCTGCTTTAGGTATGTAGCACCGCTGGCGTGTACCAAGGGAAGGCCCAATTTAGCACAGTATTGGACAAAAATAAAGAATATTTTCTGCTTGACTTACCACACAACCTTCATCTTGTTTGATGATTACCTCATGATAGAATCTTGCCTCTTTCTTTTACCTTGCGTCTTCCTGCCTTGTGGATCAAAACCCACCCAGACAAATGGAAAAGAAACGTTCTTTGAAGTGAGGCTTCGGAGAAAGAAAACAGGACGGGAGTGAAGAACAAGAGTTCTTTACAAATATCGTCTATGGTCGTATGTTAACGCCTTTGTCAGCGTCTGTAAAGAATAAAGTCATTTCACGGTGAACGCATGGCTATGGCAGGAATAAGAAGGGAGGCTGTCAGGATTCATTGATTTTCAAGAGAGTGAAAAACATCAACAACAGGCTTATCACAAAGCCATTTAGCCCTGACTATGGGAGACTGAGCTGAGGAGAGCTGTTTGATCACAGGGTGTATTTTCTCCTATATGGGAGATGTTATTATGGCATTTACTTATGGTGTGGGTCTTGCAAACCTAAATGAAATTCATTTATTGCCTTTAAAAATAGAAAAAAGCCATTTTGTCCATTGTACTAAGGCGACTCAATTAAGACACACCGAATTGATGATATGCCCCACGGGTTAATAGAGTTTTTGGCTTGGCAGCCGTATGAAAATGAAAATGCCAAATAAAATCTAAACGCTCAGAATTGTGCCTTCGGGGAGTAGAACATTTTGGAAGGTTTTAAGCAGTATCTTGATCAGAAGAGTTGCGAATATGGATTTTTTTTGTGCAGCTTATGGACTTAACCCACTGCAGTCTGCTTCACCGGGGAGTCAGGAAGGCTGGGCCGTCTGTGGCTTTGTCTGCGGCTATAAGAGCATTAGCGCATGACTTCTGCGGCCCGTGCAGACGTGTTTTTATAACTGCCTGCAGGAATCATGGTTTCCTTTGTGAATTTCCAAGGCTCATATTATAGATGGGGGAGGTATTGCAGGGATCCAGCGCAAACAACGTGCTAACATGGCACGCAATTATTGCCACCCCGCAGTAGCTGTTGCATTCATCTCAAACGCATGATGTCATAGAGCTTCTCAGTGCTGCATTCCTGGTGGCTTGACGCTTCATGCATGTGTAATCATGACAGTGATGGAGAAACAATGGAAGTCTGTTTGTGCAATGTGTTCCCCTATACAAAGTGTACCATCGCTCTCAGTATAATGCCACAGCTGTTCTAAAACTGTGATCTTCAGCGCTCATGCGCTGAATGTTGCACTCTGAGTTGTGGAGCTGGTGGTTGTAGGTTGTTAATGTATATTTTCTGCTTTGACAGTTCATGTTTTTAGCCCTTCTGTTGCTCTAGATATATTTTTGTATGTTGGCAAGCCCACGTCAGTTCAGCAACTCTAACTCTTAACAAGATCAAAGTGGAAGTCCTAGCCATAGATGACTGGAGACTAGCACTGACTTCTAACCACTTGTTTTATTTAAACTAAATGTGTCTTGAATGTCAGATGTCAACAGCATCAGCAGTTTGGGGCCTTATATGCTCTGAACCTGAGTGGGAATTTGCTCAGAGCTTGAGTCATTGTAATGCCTTTTAAATCAAGTATACAAAATGATGAACGCGGATATCATGCTGTTATCTGTTTATTCAGTTGTGGAAATGGCCTGTTATAATCAAAAGTCCTTGATTACTATTATTGAATATATTAATTGAATTTATGATAACAGAGTATCTGAGCATATCTGTAGCCATAGACCACCCTAAATTCATGTAACTTGAGACCAGCTAACAGGGACCAGACTTTGGGTAACAGTCCCTTAACGTTATCAAAAGCTCTCTTGCAGTAACGCTAGCAGAACATTTTTAATGGAATATATATATTATTCTTAATAACATTAATACAACGTCTAGGCACTGGTTGGTTTGCACATTCCTAAACGTTTAGAATAAGATTAGGGAAACGTTTTCTACTATGTAAAATTGTTAGCTCGGTTCCCCTTGTGTAGTAAACTATTCCTTGTGTGACAAACATCAGTCAGAATGCCGGTTTCCTGGCAGAGAGGATGATTAACACTTGAAAACACCAGATCTTCTGAACACTGTGTGGAAGCTGGAATCAAATACAGTCACCCATTCCCAAATGCAAGGTCAACTGAAAGCCCATGGGCCCTTGCGCACAGGAAATTGCTGACTGCACAAGAGGAAGTATTTAACACTCTGCCACCCCCCATAAGGCCTGGGACACAATCAGGAACGGTGAAATTACTTTTTTGCTGATGCCTATCCTCTCCTTCTTGTTGATAAGTACTCTGAGATTTTCTTAATTATTTTCCCTTTTTCATTTCTTTGCCAAAAGCAGGAACCCATGAAATAATTGCTGCCTGTATTTTCTTTTTACTTTTTTTTTATCAGATCCTCATCTATGTGCTCTAAAGACGGAAAAAAGAGAATATTAAAATATGCCAAAGGCTGCATCTTTCAATATTTCAGGCAAGATTTGGCTTCTTTGGTATTAGAATTTTAACCGGGCACTTTAGACAAAATAATACATATTATTAAATTAATATTGAGCCTATAACTATCAAATATATATATATATAACTGTGCATTATTTGAATATGTGGGCCTTTCTGTAGGAAATGATTAATAATGTTGCTTTTCCAGCCAATTTGATTTTAGTATGAGATTTTGTAACAGTGAAAAAAGTCAAACTGATTTGAATATTTCAATTTATCATTCACGAAAAGAAATAAAGAAATTCCAAGCTGCTTTAAAAATATAATAAATAATATTGTTGTAGACATTCTTTTATCCATATAGTAATAAACAGGAATCATGTTCAGACTCTGCAGAAGAGTCAGACTCAGGACTTATGATTGGCTGTTCTTGGCATTAATCCATACAGAGTTGAGAGCAGATGTTTGTGTTGGTTTTAGCTCCAACACAAAGACTCCACAGCAACACTTGTCTGGTGTTCACTTTCCACAGACAAAAAAACCCTAAACCTCTTTATTCTTTACAGACCAAATTGATCTAGAGGAGGGATGGCTGGATATCAAAACAAACCCTCCCCTTTAACACTTTCACCTCCCTGTGGTTCACTAGAAGGACGTTATGGGTGGTTTGCTGTAAGGTTTCAGCTTAGCTTTGTGTGATTGTCTGTAAACACAGCACAAGGGTGAGTGTATTCTACAGTGACCTTTGGCATAACCCCTCTCCCCTGCACTTTATCTCTGTAGCGAGCTCGATTTATCTTCTTTCCATTTCTAAACAACCTAAAACCTTTCAGAAAGATTTCTTACTGACCCACTCCAGTCTGTATGTACACAAGTCACTTGCCCTTTTCTATCAAGTGAAACAACGTAATGACTGAGGCTGTTACTTGTCTTTGGCTCATGTTCTGTGTTATTTCGTTATACTGCAGTATATATCAGTTCAGTATAGCACAGTATATAATCATTTAAAAAAGGGATATTTTTCTGCTTGTCAGCAGTTTTGACTAGGCAAGATACGTCCTTTTTTAGATGTCTAGAATTTCATTTCTCTGTCTCCATTCATATTCATTCACGCTCAACTCTGTCTTTTTTGGACCTTATCTGTTTCCGTCCCATTTAACCCATTAAATTAGGTTGGAGAGTTTGGTTTGATAGCTTTGATAGCTTTAGCCAGATTGACAAAATGAGGAAATATTTCTCTTATTTTGTCATAAATCACTTTTTCTGTTAGCATTTGAATAATAGCTGTGTCTTGCTGCTGCTGTGGAGGACAGTGATTGTTGACTTACAGCAGATGAAGAGAGGATTCTGGGATTTTTGGTGTGTTGATCTATGGAAGCTTGCGTAACATCAGATGCACACACAGCCACGTCCCAATGTCCACCTCTGATCTGACCATGCCATGAGATGTCAAGGTCACATGAACTGAGCTTCTTTCGTTCATTTCCTTCGTCCCTCCTTCGTTCTTTACTCCTCTCCAGCTCTCATGGATATTTGTCATATAGGCTCTGCAGATATAATTTGGTGTGATTGTGGAGGATTACAGAGGGCCAGAAGAGGATTTCGCTGCTCTGCGGTTTTATTGCTGTAATGAGCCGAGGACCTGAACTGTCTGTCTGAGTGCATCTGAGTGGGTCTGCAGACACACACGGTCTCAGAACTTCCAGAGTTTGGAGAGAATGATGATGAGCCACTTAATCAGAGTAAAGCCCGGGTCAGGCACTAATAAAACAAACCTTCTGGACAACTTTGATGCACTTAGATAACTAATCTAGAGTGCCTAGATAACTTTCCCAAAGCCTTGTTGACAAAAGTAGATCCGTAGGTCCGAGTTAGATGTTCTTTAATGTGCTGTCATGTCTGTATAAGGGGGGGCCACTGTAGAATCACTATATTTGTTTGAAAACAACATGCAGCTGTTATTATGATACTATATATATTTTTAAAGCTGAACCCCTGTTGGCTGGTTTAATTCAATTACAAATAACTTTACTTTAGAGTTCTTAAGTACCTCTGATATGTTGAGGAAATAGTCACAGCTGAAGTTTAAGAAACTTTTAACCACAATACCCTTTTTCCACCCAGATAAAATAGATATTGTTACCTGTTGTGTGAGTGTTTGAATAGATGCTTGAAATGTTTATTAAAAAGATGACATTTAGAATAATCTCACCACTGTTGGCATAGTTTCCTTTATGGAGATTACTGTGCTGTGCAGCCCATCCTGTGCCTTCATTTGAGTTCTCTCTCATGGAGGTGGATGTGATTTTCATGGGCATTGCTTTATTTGTGGGGTTTGCTTGGCGGAGGGGAAGGGATCAAAATGGATTAAGACCCCCATCTCTCCCTCTGCCATACTGCTGCTTCCCGTAGTTGAGCTCCAAAATGTAGAGCAGTGAGGACTTAAATCCCACCCTCCAGTTTACCCTTTATGTAATCCAAAGTGAAATATTTCACTGGATTTTTAGGGATATCTGAGCTTTATCCACCTTAGAGCCCCTCTGTCTTTCACATATTATCACCTCTGCTTTCATTATGGCATCAGTCCACTGTAATCTTTGCTTTTGTGTGTGTGTGTGTGTGTGTTTGCATGTTGCATTTAAATTGTTTGTATAATATGAGTTTATTCATACAGTATGCATGAGGTTCCGTCTTTAGAGCCCAGGCACTTGCATATGTATGCAGTGTTTGTTGTCATTAGGCTGTATCACCAAACAGGTTTGCACTGGCATTTCCCTGCAATGCAATCAGAGTAGGTTTTGCTTGCGCTAGGAAAATAGTGCAGGGCCCTCAATGGCCATTACACACAAAGCTATCCTCTGTCATGTGAACACTACAGCATTTCCAAGACTTTCTAATAACACAGGAGCTCAGCACAGCAGCAGAACTATATTGTGTAATGGTGTTACTTAAAATTGGCTGTCTATGTGTGATCTCCTACAGCTGCAATCTGTACCTTTTTAGGTTAAAAATAAAAGGTTATTGAACAAGTGCATAAGTGTTAAAAACAGCGTCTCCTAAACCCGATTCACAAAGATGAACCTGTTAAAATTTGTAATTTGCTGTTGGCAAATTTGCAGTTTTGGCTTCATTTGACTTTAATATAAGCAACCTGTAATTTCATGTTTCAAACAGAGATGACGATTACTGAGTGTGAAGAGTTTGCTTTAACTGATTATAGATGTATCAATGCTTTGTAAATTGCATTGAATATAAATAGTATTACACAATCAGTAAGTGTGTTTCAGTAATCGAACCCGTGACCTGTGTGCTGCTAACATTTTGCTCTACCAGGTGAGCTACAGAAATAAGATTTGAATTATTTTTATAAAACATTTGTCTAGTCAGATTGGAACTGTTGCATATATTTGTTTACCTGATGAGAAAATTCCTGTAGATTCTGAAAATGAGTTGTGTGATGTACAATTGCAAAGCCCAGCTCTGTTGAAACAAACACAAGTGGGAGGCTGTGTGAGTGGGTCGTACAGACAGAAAAATGCACCTCAGACCTGATGCAGTCTGCAGGATCTGTGCCGGTAAGGATGCACAATGCTAACCGTTCCTCATAAATCGCTTCTGCATTCTGAGTGGGAGGAGCTCGGGCATAGTTTAAACCACAGGCAGTGTGATGTCAACAAGGCCTTTATGCAAATTTTCAAACATGAACATTCTATTGGACCGCAGTGTATGATTTCATCATTACTCACTGCCTGTTCATGTGACGGCCCTGACATGCTATGTGTCACAAATACACCACTGACTCAGAAATGGGCAATTATCTTTTTTGCCATCCCGCTGGTGCCATGTGAGTATTCTTTGCAGGGTGAACAAATGGCAAGTCGACACACACTGTGACACTTTCTCACCCGGGCAACCGATGCGCTGTAGAAATGCGCGAGCTGCGAGCGCATCAAGTGGGGAAGCGGATGGGGAAAACAACTGAAGTAATCAATGATGGAGAAGCAGGGAGATGAGAAGGGTTCGTGATGGAATGCGAGACGCGGGATGAATAATTTGTATGCGTGTGTGCATGTGTGAGCAGGGAGGGGGTTGCCTGTGCTGATTGTACCTCTGTGATGCTGATAGGCCTTTAGACTAGAGGGTTCCGCTGCCTTCATTATCTCCCGCAGCAGGGAGTGCTGTGATTGGGGCAGAGGGGCACGCTGAGATGACGAATAGGACCGCTGCGTGGGAGACACTGTCTGAAATCTCCACCTTGCACCCTTGCATTGACCTTAACAACCTCTATAACTGAAACGCTGTAGCTGTGTTCCAAAACCTTGTTGTGTTGTTTGTCTAGGCAACATACAAATTAATATGCTGCCATTTGTTTACTAGCAAAACCTGTATGTTTTTCTTTCTTCTTCTAAATGCAAATTGAATTTACTTGGTTAATTTTTATTTGGGATTCATTGTAATGTAATGGCAGTAGAGTATGACCCCACTGTAACACTTAAAAATAATGCTTCATTTAATGATTGCTAATAGGATGTAAAAAAAACTTTCAACCAGCATAACAAAAAATGTTTCTAGAAGAAAGAATTACCTACCAAGTTATTAGATTTCAGGTTTTGGATGCTCACTTAGAAGTCACCCCTTGTAAGAAGTAAATAGTAAGACAGCTAGCTAGGTTTTAAGATGGAGCTTGTGTCTAATCTTCTAATATAATTTGTCAGTCCACCACGGGTCTAACACCATGTTATAATTTTCATGTTAAATTATTTCATGCTGAACTCTACACTAAACAAACCCTAATAGGTTTGGCGAAACTTGATGATGTTTGTTTTAGTCTCAGCTTGAGTTTTGACAAATGCTGATCTGGTTTCATGTAATCCGATAAATGATCATTAACCGTCGCTCATTAGAATTTCAAATCACAAACACAGCTGGATTGTTCGTTTGAGCAGTATTAAATACTTACTGATTGCTCTCCATGTCATTTTAAATGAAGACTAAATCTAATCTCAGTCTACATGATGTCATTCAGCAAAAGTTTTGCAGTGTTCCAATATTAAAATGAGTTATGTCACTATTAAAAGTGGCTTTTTCTAATACCAGCACACAGTTGTGACCGTACAAAGACAAAGGCCAGAGGGAGGGAGATGTGATGGTGTTTGTTGTAGGAGCGAGACATGTTGCCTAAAATGCAATATGTTCCACCTGAATGCTTCTTTCCACGGCTGCATCATTTATCTGACTGCAAGGTCTCTGCGTTTGGAGAACAAGCTGCGGTGAGGGATGGAAATGGTACCGTGAACAGACAGAAACGCTTCCCCTTGCATGTATTCATAATTTCCGCCTATTAAGCCACTTTTGCTGCGTGCGACTCTGTCGTGCGTCTTGCCTTCTTGAGGTTGAGTTCCTGCGAAATGTTTCTTGCGCTTTTTGTTGTTGATTAAAAGACTGCTGTGTGTTAGGCTGTGTAATCAGATGTTAAATATGAAGAGATGAAATAAAAGACAGTGAGAAAGCTGTAGTTGAGATTGTAGTCTAAAACTACTTTTTTAGTTTGCCCATGAAATTTATTTATTTATAAACAAGTCTAAAAATTATGACATTTATTTAAGAAAACAAGACCAGTCACATGTTGGTTATGGGTTATCATAACTGTCAAAAACATGTCACTTTCCTTTAGGATGGAAATGGATGTAAAAAGGTAGACAAGCCGCAATTCAGTTTACAAGTCATATAGATTTTTTTATTTTTTTGAAGTATGAAATTCCTGAAAACTATAAAATTATGTCTGAAGATTGTTAGTGTAGGAAGTATGTACAACAAAATTTTTTTGTATTGTGCATTTAATGGTTTGAGACAAATTGTGAAAGTTATGTGGTTTATACCACAAGCCCCCTAACAAGAGTGTTTACAGTGCTGTTTTGTGAGCACTATAATAAGTAATATAGTTTAAAGTCATTGACTCTAACCGCGCATGTGTTTGCAGACCTGCAGTAGTGGTGTGTTGCTGTCCATGGTGCTGAATGTTTTCTGGCTTTAAACTTGAGATTCTGTTTCCCTGCACACATTGTCTCTCTGCATGCATGTATTTATTTCTTAATAAATCTCTAGTTATTGTAATATAGCTACCAATCGTGAATGATGCTAGCACTGTCTGCAAGCACAAATTGTTTTTTTCCTTATTTTAATTTACTGTTGGTGGAAGAAATTGATTTTCCTATTCCCCTTTCCTGCAGAGGGATGCCGTGTATTCTTAGCATGGGAATAGGGAGTGTAAAGCAGTTTAACACATGCTGTCTCACCAGTGTTTCTCTCTAATCATGTGACTAATGTATGTGTTCAGCTCTGGTCAGATGTTGTGCATCATACTAATAGGAGATGAGTTGTAAAGCCCCACAGGAGACATGCCAGGGAGGACTTCACTTAAAAGCTAATCAAACTGTCATTATCACACCTCCTGTGAAGGAAAGTGTTTGTGTGTGGGGGGTAGGGGGGTTAATATTTACGTGTAACATTGGGAACAAATGTATTCTGTCAAGCATCAGAGCAAAACTCTTATGGGGATGTCCTCATTGTAAAAAATAATGTAAAAATGTAATACTTCTTTACATTTTTAAAAATGCAATAGTTTGTAAAGGCTAGGTTTAGAATATGGATTTGGGTTATGTTATGTTATATTGTGTAACTAGTGCTGTATAAAAACAATACAAGTCTATAGAATGCCCTCATTTAGGTCAATAAGTAAATGTGTTTGTGTGTGTGATTTACAGACTCTATCTCTGCTAATGCCTTTGAAATGTTTGCAAGTTTTATGTTTGCAGCCAGTTTTCATCGTGTTAAATGGCGCTGGATTACAGTGGTGTAAGGGTGTTCTGTAGAGTTGTAAATTGCTGTGAAAGGACAATATCTGCAAACAGCCACATACACTCTGAGGCCTGTGCAATCACATTTACCCTGAAGCTGTAATTTGTCTTGTGCCGTCACTCTCCCAGGAGATGGTGGAGTTTATGTAGATTATTGCCTAAAAGTGGGTTAAGATGAATGCCACCATTGTGGACCGATACAAATGCCATTACCTTCCTCTGGTATTGATGGTAAAGAGGATTTTATGCTGATAAAACAGGGCAAGTATTTATATTTTTGAAGGTCAGGTAAGACTTCTGCATATATAAAAACTGGCAAACGTGTTAGTAAAATACATTATTGTATCACGATTATTTGTCAGGAAGTCATGAAACGTCCTTCAAGAAATTTACTGCGTATGCTTGCAAACATACTTTCTGTTATCAGATAATTTTGTTCCCGCTTGGAAATCGACTGCGCAAGCAAATATTAAGGAAGGACGTACAGAAAAAGGCAACAGCTTAGAGGATCGTTCTGATTGTGAAGATTAGATGTTACAGTGAAAGTTTAAAGATCTGACCTTTAACTTGTCAGCATTTGTTCGCTCTCACTGTCTTCCATCACAACTCAACACCTCCCATCACAGTTTTACAAGCACATTGACACACACACAAACACGCATGAATGACGCGCTCACCATAGTAGAGAAAATCTGTGTGCTGTTGCTATTGCAAAATAGCCTATAAAAAGTAATATTGTACAACAAATGTATTTATATTACTTTACCCAGTGTCACTAAAGCGTAGCCTCAAGCAAACAACCCTTGTTAGTGAACACTGTAAGGTGACATGCAGCCTTTACTATCTATGTAGACTGCATCTGTCACTTCCAGTGCAGACTCGGTGTATGAGATGTGTGGCATTTTTAGAGTGCGAGGTTGATGTGGAACGCTGATTGGTGTCGACACTGTGCCAGCTGCTCAGTTACATGGAAAGCTTCAGAAGAACTAGTGGATTTGACTGTAACTCATTCTATGCTAATATCCCAGTGAATCCAGCAGCTGGGAGGAGTCTTGCTCGTGAATGATGCATTTGTTGGTTGTAGGGGGATTATTCGCTTCCCAACGAATTTTCTGAACTTTATTTTGTGCACTTCCTCTGAAATCTCTCTCTCTCCTCCTCTCTGTGTGTCCCAGATCATCTCTAAGCTCCGCTTTTCAAAGTCTTCAAACACAGCAGAGCTTTAATTTATAGCCAATAAGGTTTCCTTTCAGTGTGACAAAATGGGGCACAGTGTCGCCATTTCCCCAGAGAGGGAATGGAGAGAGAGAGACATTCTTCTAGGGAACCCTGAAATCTCTCTCTCCCCAGCTCTGTTCTCCTCCCAACAGCCCTCACGTTAGAGAATTGATGTCATCTGTCTCCATTAAGAGGTCATGGAAATATGAGACCTGCAGAGGTGGACCTGCTCTAGAGCAAAGTGTGGACATCATGAAACGTCCTCATCAATTTGTGGCAGTAAAAGTTTCTCTCTGTGTGTTCATTTACCTTTTAGTGAAGGATTGATTAAACCAAACATTTCCCAAAGATGTATGTAAAGAATTCCCACATATTTAATATATATTAGGTACAGTTAATGTTGTTACGCCATGCTTGACATTTCAGTTAACAAGCATTTTTGTTTCTTATGAAATGGAAAGGTTCAGGTCTGGTCCTGGATGCTGATTGGTTAGAATGACATAGCAGCCATGCTAAAATACAGTATGCGACTATACAGTATGAGAGGTTGTGCTATATTGTAAACCTTCTGTTGGAAGATGCAGTTCCTGACGCAAAAGAATGTTGCTATGCAACAAAAATACTGAGCAGTCTATAGATGCTGTGCAAGGACATGTGAAGCAGGTGTTGCAAGCTATGGTCGTTTCTATATCAAACATTTCAGCTCAACTGGAAAATTATATTGACCAATCAACATCCACGACCAGAACAATCTATTTTTAATATGCGGTATAGTAACTGGTATGAGATAAAACTGTAAAAATGGAACTGCTGCTTTTTACTGAAGTATTATAAAATGTTCATTTTTCATTATAAAGATTATTATCATTATAAATGATTAAGCGAGATTGTTTTGCGATTTGTCACACAACTGTGGTGATCTGTTACTAATTGTTGCTAAGCAGGTTGATCTATTCATTAGTGTTTGTAAGTGTTCATTAATTACAAATTGTGATCTCTCAGGCTGGCTTTGATTAGACAGTAGAAATCCAGACAAATTAAAACAACAGGTGACTCTGTAAACACAACCTATATATTCCGTATTTTCTTTCATGTTCCTTGTAGCTCAGTCTGTTGAGCATTGCATTAGCAGCAGTTGTGTGTTTGATTTCAAGAGAACATATATTCTCATAAAAATAATATCTTGCATATACTGTAAGTCACTTCGTGCTGCAGGGATAGCTGCCCACTGCTCCGGGTGTGTGTGTGTTCACGACTTGCAGTGTGTGTTCACTCCTCACATGGATGGGTTAAATGCAGACCGTTTCAACCGTAACTGACAAACATGTCACTTTCACTTCACTTTCACTTTAAAAGCATCTGGCAAATGTATAAATGTAAGTGTAGTTCAGAAAAACATAACATGTAATGAATGTGATTCATAATGTGACATGATTGCATGGACATGTGATTACGTGATACTGTGGTTTGTCTTATGCCAGGAGATGTTTGGCTCATAGATGTTGTTCTGAACGGCTTTCTATACCAAAGTGTTTATGAGGAAGAGTGTTACTGTAATGGTTCATGTGACATTCATTCCATTAGCTTCCACTCTCTTCTCACAGCACAATAACATTATTATTGATTATTCTGAAGATGGAGTCTGTGCACACACACTTCGCAACACACACACACTTCTCAACACATACGCACACACACCTCAGTCCCTTACATCACTGTCTACAGCCCTTAAGCATGTTGTGTCACATAGTTTTATAGTTTATTTCCATCTTTCCTCTCTCGTCACATTACTTCCTTTCTCTCTCTTTGTCCCAGAGCTGTAGTAAGAAAAAGGGCTGCTTATATCACCAGGCTGATGTTCAGGCTTCATCTGTGCTCAGCACTCAAAGTCATTAGTAAGGTGGCAGTGTTATGTAAGAGGTCAAGTCAAGGAATGGAAGATCTCACACGTGATCACGTGATTTCCGTTGATGTCCTGTCTTTTAAATACGCACACACACACACACACACACACACACACAGAGCCCTTCCACTTATACTAACCCTCACACAAACTTATTGTCATTATTAGATTTAAAGCGAAACTTGATTTGGCTGACTTATGAGCATTTGAAATAGTGAGGACCATTTCAATTGTTCTCACGAGGTGGTTTTTGAAATGACTCACTGTGAGAGGAAACGCTTTTGGTCCTTACAAGTATAACTCAACCTACACACACTCACACAGATACACACATTCTGCATGCATTTAGGCTGATGGTGCAGGGGTGATGGACTGCTGCAGGTGCATGGTGACAGGAAATAGCAAGAGGAAGTCACCTGTATACTCTGGCCAGGTTCCAGAATGTTCTGAATGCAGGCAAAGACCTCTGCTCAAGACATATTCCAATAGAGAAGGGAGGGGTGAAGAAAGATTAGAAAAATAGAGGATGAATTAGACAGAAAGAAACAGAGCGGAAGTGGACAGACGTTTTTTTTTGCATTCTGGATATTTTTTATCCTGTCTCTCCCCTTCCTTTTTACTTATTTTTTCATTCTTTTTGTTGACAGAATGTGCCAGGCCACGAGGTCCTCACACAGATTCTCTCCACTTGGCTGCACGCCCATCTGCTGTGCTGCATGTGGGTGTCTGTGTGTGTGGATGCAGGACACTGTCAGGTGGCGGCAGGTGTTGCTTGGCTTTGCTTCGTTGCACGCAGGGCCGTAAATGCATGGCACAGCACCTCGCTTGTACACTCACTCCCACTCTCTAAGTCCATCCTTGAGCTGCTAATTGCTGTTAAAATTATTTTGAAGATCATAAATGGATATTCTGATGAATATATCACAAACAACAGTTCAAAATGACCAGACATTTATGCATGCTGGTCATCTGAATGAAAATGCAATGCATACATTTTGGCCCTCGTATGCTTTGTGCTTGGTCAATTATTGCACAGGATGTATTCTGTGTGGTACACCAATATTAACAGAGAGTGTAGTCTTGTAGCTGGACTATAAATGTGCGTCAAAGTCTGGTCCACATCGCAGTTGATTCTGCTAAAGAACAGGTCACTTACAATGGAAGAGTCTGTGTGACTGACATATAAAGTGACCAATCACTGCTTAATTGGACATTTAGGGGCGGTTTTATCTGAAATAGATACCTCTTCACAATATAATAGACTAGTGTGGAATCGATGAATTCAAAGCATGGCTCAGCAGTCTCTACATTTGGTTGCATAGAATTGCCTAAAAATTATGAAAAATGTGAAGTTTTTATGATTGGAATTTCTGTAAGTACAAAAGACTAGAAAGTACAGAGATTCAGTCATCTATTTAGCTTGAGTCTAGTCAATGCCTTGCTCAAAACGCTTAATTAAATCTTAAAATCCTTTAAAGATTTAATGCTGAATTCCTGATAAACTGTTGGCTAATCTTGTTATTAGTTCTCTCTCAGAAGAGCTCATCTACATGGTACCTTGTAAACATGACTCTGTCTTGAGGTGCACTAATGAAAAACTATGAAACTACTTACTCTCAAAGGTTGCATGGTAACAGCCAATTAGATTGGAACTGATGATTTCAGACAGAGACATCTATCTTTGTTTGAAATATGTCTCAGACAGTCAGTGAATGGACTGTGGGTGGACCGTGGGCATGATGTCTCAGGCTAAAGTGAGAGAGAGGGTCATAAATGTGAGTTCCACCGGTGGCCAGTGTTTGTTCACTGGAAATCAAATAAATCCGTTCCTATGAACATAACCACTGGCTTCCAACAGTCGTTTTTAGTTCACTGCAGAGAGTTTGGTGTGCAGACTGCAGTTTGTGTCACTGTGACGTGAGCGCTAAATGCATTTCTGCTTTAAAAGTGAGTTTATTAGCCCTTATTTAGAAAATGATGGATGTTGTTTGGAGATGGAGTTACATCAGGCTCCAGAGCACGTGTGTTCTTACGTCTCATCTATATTTCTGCCCTGAGGCTACTCTCTGTGTCTCGTTGTGAGTCTATTTTAAGAATCACTTCTCTTGTTGGATGATAGCTTTTATGAACAGTCTCTTCTTTGAGAGAGCGGAGCGTCTTCTGATACGAGCGTTTTGCGAGGAGATACCCGTGCCTGTGTCTGCGCACGTTTGCGCACATGTGCCTGCGTAGGTGCGTGAGATTGTTTAGAATGGAGAAATGACAGCATTGCAACCAGAAGGAGTTGGTGTGGGTTTGTCTGTGTGTTTTGAATAAGAGAGAGAAACGGACAGCTATAAATAGCACCGGCTTTCTTTGCTTATGTGTTGTGCACACTGCAGATGAGAGGAGCAAACTCCTTTATATAGAGAAATTATTATTAACCATTAAAATAATTTCTGCCATTCACAACGTTCTTTACACTCCTGTATATTACATCATCATTTATTGAATATTGTGGTTCATTTGATAAAAGGCATTTTATTTTTCAGTGGGTGCAAACTGTGAATGTGTGCAAAATTGTGGAAATAGTTTTAACACATTGGGGACATTTTGTGGACTGTAAAATGTTACAGTTGTGGGGACAACTTTCCCTTTTAAATTGTTTCTCCTTTTCCAGGCCTTCTTTCTCAATTTCTTATTCTTTTCCAGTTGTTGTCTATTTTAAAGTAGGAAAGGTAACAAAAAGGATGAAAGGGCAGCTGGGTCATGTGGCAGTGTTTATGTCTTTCTGTCTTAGAATGATGAGAGAGAGAGAGAGAGAGAGGCATTTAGAGATACTGCATTTATAATAAATGAAACACTGCCGTAGGCTACTGATGCCTTGCCTTTATACAGTGTGTGTGTATGTGTGAGGAGTGGGGGAATGTCTGGTAGTTCAAAGCCACAGTCTAGACTGGTAATAAATATACTATTTGCACTGTATATAATATATATGTTGCTGCAGAAGGTAAAATTGGACCGATCATTTGCAGTAATATGATGTCATGATTACCTGCCCACTGCATGTGTTAGGGAAGATCCATGTAGTTAAGTGTGCATGTGTCCTGTTAAATTGCCCTAGTCATTTTCTCTGTGTGTGTGTGTGGAGCGAATCAGGGCTGTAAGAGAATCCTGCTAATCAAAGCTCTTCTCTTTAGTCTGTCTATGTTGTATTGATCTCTGAGCTCTTGTATACGGCTCATACTCAGGACGATTAAGCTCTGCCGACATGCGGCACTGCATGTTGTATCAATGAAAGCTGAAATCCACACCGCGACAAACACACACACACACTTTGCCACCGCAGCTGCATTGTAAAGCATGCCCTTGGGGCTTGGGGGATGTGTCTGCATTACGCATCACATCTTTGCTTTGTGTGTGTGTGTGTGTGTGTGAGACCTGTAATGGAATTATAAGCAGTAGTACAGGGCCAAATCTTATGTAAACACATCCAGCATCCAACAAAAAAGGAAAAAAACCTATTTATACATTGTTTTTTTTTTTGCATTGTGTGTATTTTCATATCTTCCCTTCTGAATTGTTATTATGATAATGTGTCCAGATGTTTATTTGTAATTCCATTATTCTCAGTGGTGATTATTATCACCACTAATAAATTAAATTAAACAATTTAATCAATGTAATTAAAAAGCAGCACAAGAAAAACTAATCCGCACATTACACATGTATGTAATTGTAACACATTACAATTTAAAGAAAAAAAACATAGTCACAAAAATATTGTGCAAATGCAAGAAAATGTAGAGCAATTTTATTTAAGCATTTTAAAAGTGTGATGTTTATCTCACAAATGGTCTTTTACACATCTATACCTCTTCTCTTCTTTTCTCTCCTCTTCCTCTTTCTTCACACTGACCATGAGGTTTAGTTGAACAGATAAAGGCATGTAGCTGTTGGGCAGAATGAGGTGACTGCATCCTGCATTCATTCACAGAACTGTCACTCACTCACTCACTCACTCACTCACTCACTCACTCACTCACTCACCCACCCACCACCGCCCCCCACACACTTCTTCTCCTCAAGCAATTACTTCATTTCTCCCTCCTTCCATCTCCCTCCTTAGGGCCAGTGTAAGGGTCTGTCAGGGTGAGGATTTCAGGTGAGCTGTGCTCTGCTGGAGAGCAACTGATAGCTGATAGCATCAGCGCTAGCCTGCAGGACAGAGCTGTTACTGCTGGTAGTTCATTCACACACACAAGCACATCAAGATTCATATATTCTGCTTTGAGATGGTGTGCGTGATATGTGTGGAGAGAGACAGTTTAAGAGAGGGTTTCAGAGTCACACAGGAACACGTAGACCTGGTAAAATATTACATCATATTTCCCTTCCTGTTGTTTTTAGCTTGTGATCTTTGATGGAAGATTATTTAAAGGTTTTTGTGGGGTTCATATGTGTGGAAGCACACTGAAAATTTAAAAGTTTAAAACCTGGAAATACCCAGAACATTTAAGGAGACTGATATAAACATGAAACGAGTAAGAAATGTTTAAGTTAAATGTTATATTTCACCATTTAATTAAACTTAACTCAAAAAGAATTCTGAAACCATTTGTGACAGTTGCTATGTTAACTTCTTTGTACAGAAGGTCAGAATAATTATCATATACAGTGCAGTATATTAACATACATTCTGTATGTATAAATGTATAGGCCCTTTGTGGGGCAAGGTTTTGACTTTCAACAGGCAGTGTGGTAATAGAAAGTGAGTGCGTAAATGAATGAATTATTAAGGCTGATGATGTGAGAAGCTTCTTTGACTAATAT
>JBAJNP010001712.1:0-56825 GCA_036877545.1 Yasuhikotakia modesta
ACACACACACACACACACACACACACACACACACACACACACACACACACACACACACACACTGCCAACATCAATGATTATTATCCCGTCTCACAGTATAAATTATCATCTCGTGTCATCACCATACAAAGCAAAGCAAACCACTTTGTTTGAAGACTGTCTCAGGCTATTTGTTTTGACTATAACAGAATCAATACTTCATGTTTTATTGCTACTGGAGTGTAGACATGTTTATTTTACACTAGAAAATCAAGATTACCTCAGGGAGCCAACGTCTTCTGAGAGACAAACAAATCAGCCAAGATAGTGTGAGAAAAATGGGGCAGACGAGAGTGAGGCAAAGAGTTGGAGAAACAATGAGGCTGCAATCAAAGACATGTCAGGTGACTGATCCTCCTGGCTTTAAGGTTGCCGAGCATCAGAACTGCAGGGAATGAAATGATGGACAGGAGAGGGACCCAGAATGACAAGATTTCATTAACAGAGAGGGTGATAGCGAAGGATTCAGAAGGTTCATGGAACGCTCATGGGGAAATGTGGATGAAGTTCAAAAGGCAGACATCTTGTTCATTGTATACCATTCAGTTTAAAGTACCGAGGCTTTAATCACTTAAAGTGGAGGATAACACAGTCAAAAAAGATCTCCAGTGCATTTTGTAAACACTTGTACAACTTTTTGAATGGCTGCCCCTGAATGCTGATGAAATGAGTCCAGCGTGTGCATGACGCTGTCTTTTATTCAACTTGGCTCACGTACAAAGAGAAACATTTGCAATCCAAATTTTTGAATTAAAGAGTGGCTGCGTTGAAAGTGTAACTAAGAGCACTAGAAATGCACCCTAATACTGGCTGTATGAAATTATTAAATAAAACAACTATTACAAAGTTA
Source organism: Yasuhikotakia modesta (assembly GCA_036877545.1). Classification (NCBI taxonomy): domain Eukaryota; kingdom Metazoa; phylum Chordata; class Actinopteri; order Cypriniformes; family Botiidae; genus Yasuhikotakia; species Yasuhikotakia modesta. Next base: position 890 of record JBAJNP010001712.1, read on the forward strand.
GATTTGAATTCTGATGAATGAGCATCACTAGGATGGTGTGTGTGTGTGGTTATCGTCTGGGTGTTGTGTGTGTGTGTGTGTGGTTATCATCTGGGTGTTGTGTGAAGTTATTTTCACTGGAGAATAACTGCTGAAAAGAACATAACACATTTTTCATCACAACAGCATCAGTTCTCAGATGAACACACACTAAGGATTGTGGGAAATGAAAGCTGAATTTGTTAATCAATGGGTGAGATCCAAACAGCATTTCTGTGCTCTAGAAAAAGGCACTTCCACAAGCCATTAGAAATTGTGTTCAGAAAGACATTTTACGATATAAAAAAGCAAGCTTATATTAAAACCTTCAATATCATTGACATTTGATTTTAGACCTGGCAACTCTGAGCTCAATTTGTGACATTGTAGAAATCTCTTTTAAAACTCTAACCAGAAACAGACCCAGAAATCTCACAAATGACCCCTCATTTGTGAGATTTCTGGGTCTGTTTCTGGTTCTGAGACCTAAGCAACAGTTTCCATTTGCACTCCATTTAATCTGTCTGGGAGAAATAATTGAGATATTAAAGACACCTCAGCTGTGACTTTTCTTTCGTGTGTTTCAAACATGCACATATCAGACAGTAATGATTCAAATTGAACAATTTAAATTTCATTTCCTCACAGCGTAGAATGAAATCTGTCAACGTTGAATGGTGTTCCTGTAGCTCAACTGGTAGAGCATTATGTTAGCGGTGCAAAGGTTGTGGGTTCGAACACAAGTACTATTAAAAATGTATACCTTGAATTCACTTTAGACAAAAGCGTCTGTCACATGAATAAATGTAAATGTCAAAAACTGTAATCAGAACAGCTGAAACTGTGTGTTCTCAATGTCCACCCTGCAGGGGAACGAGGAAAATGTGTTTATGTATGTACAGGACATGCTATGTGTGTGTGTGTGTGTGCTGTTTGAGGAGGGGACATTGACGGATGGTGTGACAGGAGTGTACTGATGCCATGGTAATGACACTGTCAGCAGGGCTTGACCTATTAATACTGAAGGAAAGGGTGTTTTTTTTCTCATTCTTATTCTGTCCGTACCCTACAGCCTGCATGCACTCTCTTTATCTTCTGTCTTTACTGTGTTAATTAGAGGACCACATATTCTCCAAACCGCTGACCTTATGTTCTTGTATCTGTGTGTAAACAGCATTAAAAAGCAACACCAGACGTTGTTTGTATCTCTGGATAAATAGCACACTCTGACCCTTCTGTAACGTTTATTTCACATTATATTTATTTATTAGGCAAACACTTTACTTGTGACTTACAGTGTATTCCAGCTAAACAGTGATGTTAAACATAAACGTAAGACATATGCGCATGACATCATTGTTTCACATATTTGCTTTTCTGTCATTTACAAACTAGGTTGCTTCCAAAAACTAGCACTCTAAAATTTGCTTTCAAATTGGGTTTTGTTTTGTCATGTAAAGGAAAAGTCAAAACACAGAAAACATTTCACATTTTTGAAAACTGTTGTGTACATACCCACTAATATCTGACCCAATATCTGTTTGTGCTATACATTGCTGCTATTTCTAAAACATTTCATATCTGTACAGTCCATAGTGAGGTTCAGTTCAAGTTCAGATGCTGCCTCAGAAGACAGCTGTTTATGTAGGCGGCAGACAGCAAGGCAGCTAACAAGGTTTTGGAACAGAACTTAAATGTATTTTGATATCAAACAACAGCTCGCTGCTGCCTGGTGCATCCCATAATATCACACACATGCTGCTGAAAAGACACATTACCCCCCATCAGCTGTGATTTACTCCCAGATGAAACTGAAAATGAGGAAATTAAAATACTCTAATGGAGAGTGGCGAATAAATACATCCCTCAGAACCAAAGTGAATGAACTAATAAAAGGTTGCCCTTAATTTGGCAGGAGCAACGTGTTTATCTTGTTGGCTGGCTGTGGTTTGATTGAACAGGGAAGAGAAGAGGCAGGGGTTTGATTTAGGCTGTTGGAGGAGATGTGTAGCGTGTCTATCGATCGAGAGACTTATCAGTATCCTTATCATGAGCGGGTAATTTGTTTCACCATCCCCCACAAACAGGGAGAATTGAATTTCCTCAAGGCATTTTTCACACACACACACACACACACACACACACACACACACACACACACACACACACACACACACACACACACACACACACACACACACACACACACAGTGTAGGTGCTTAAGATCTGAAATGACTGAAGACATGATACAGGCTCTTGTGTGCAAATGTCTTATAAAACGAAAGAGGTTTTTAACCCTGCAGGTTAACATTCATATAAGGTGCATAAATGGGGACATTAAACAAATTCTATTATGGACAGTTTAAAAGCTAGAGGAACTAATGTTTGACAAAGCCAATAAGAACAAATGATGAAAAACAGAGCGGGTGAATTTATGATGAAGGAAAAGGCTTTTTTCTGTATACTTTTATTTGAGCTTGTGTATTAATCTTGCTTGTACTCTAAACTTGGTGTTGTGTACTGCGATTATTGCTGGCTCTTATGACAAATTGCTTGTGATGTTTTCTCATTTGCAAGTGACTTCAGATAAATGTTGCTGCTAAATAAATAAATGTGTATGGAAATGTACAGAACTGAAAACCTGACAATGAAATGGGCACCAATAAAATATAATAAAACAAAAGCCATATGCAAGTGTGTGTGCAATATATTTGTGCAGGAGGCAAATGTCCATCTTTGTGTGTGTGAGAGAACAGGGATCACCCCTCTTGTGTTTGGTGTGGAGGTGTGACATTGAGCGTATTAGAAAGGAAGCGAATAGGTCTGTCTGGATTACTGATGCCTGACACAAGGGTTAGATTGATAAACAGGGAGAGCAAGAGTTAGTGCTAACCGAATGGAAAGTGAAAGTGAAACCAACAGCATGTGTGTGTCAATCAATGAACATAGAGGTAATCCAGTTTAAAACACCACCTGGATACTGATCAAGGCCGAGATCAGGCAGATTGTAGGACACCCACAACACATATGCTACTCGTCCACAGGACAGGAAGGAAATCCAATATGATGGCGGGAGCTGATAAAAATCTGGACATCTGAGAGCTACTGCAGATGGAAGTCATGCTATTGATAAGCACAGTTTTCTGTGCGTTTCTGTTTGTGGACCTTGTCTGCTGATGAGAAAAGGAGAGGGATTTTTAATTGGCTGCCGGGAGCTGAGTTGACTGATGATCCAGTCTCAACGCTTACTCAGATCTCACTTTTGGATGTGCTCCTAATGTTTGCACAGCTAATGACCGGCATGGGTGTGTAAACAGAGAAATTGGGGTCAGTACAAAAATTATGAAGTAACTGCTTCAAATGTGCTGTAAGCTGAGTGTTGATAGGAGGAGGAAAGCTCAGAACAAACAGACTGACTGCCAAGTTTGAAAACTGACGGATTGGGAGCAAGCTGAAAAAAGGACTGTTATAGATTTAGACATGCCTCAGTTACATTGATGTCAAGAATATATGATGTTATAGCTGCAACTCCCACTTTAGGGATCAATTGAATAAAAACAATGCAAAAATTCAAGAACAATATACAAAAATGCTTGGGGAACAATTTACTTCCAGGAAATCTGTTGTACACAAACTTCTAAGTTAAGTCACCTTTTCTATAATCTATCATGGCTGTAAAATATGAATTGTCACTTTATTATTGGCCATGTCACTTTTTGTTTCTAGAAACAGTACAGACATTAAAAAAATCAATGGTGAGAAGACATCACAAGAGAACTTAGAAATGCAATTTGGTTGCAAGCCAGACTCAAACCCGCACTGGTGACCTGAGCGTCACGGCTCAACGTTTCAAAACACATGCTATATCTGCCAGGCAATGGCTTCTATTCTGCGTCACGGTTAAACACCATTTAATATGTGTATTATCTGTGTTATCGTTTTCTATTTTTGAAACTGTTATGTGTGGCACTCACTTGTTTTGGTGCTTGGAGCCCTGCAGGTGTGCATGATATTGTGCCACTGAATTTAGCGTGACGCTGCAGATGTCACACGTGTAGCAGCGCTTTAGACCTGCAGAGAAAAGAGACGCATTTGTTAGCAGGCAGAAATACAAATGTGCATAATCTGTCACTCATCTGTGGAAGCTTAATTATACTGTATATCTTTCAATTATACATCACTATGACATTTAAAAGACATTAGAAAAACATTAAAGGAAGAACAGATGCTTTTTTTCTTTGGTAAGGGATTCGTCATAACATAAGAAGCATATCCCTCTGTCTCTCTGTTCACTGACTCTCCACCATGCTATGCTAAAAATGGAGCGGTCAATAAACCCTTATCATGTCATTGCTGAGAATAGGACTAACTGGGGAATGAGATAACGCTGGTCTCTCTCTCTGGCTGAGCCGCAGCTCACCACGGGTCACTGCGCGGCTGTGTATCGCAGTTCTGCCTGATCAACTCGCCTGATTACCGTATCCTGAGGGAACGTGTGTGTGGAAAGAATCAATTAAAGAGACATATAGAAATGTAGAGCCTTTTATTTCATTTATTTACATTTTTACAAGTACAAAACTACACAATCATGTCAATCGTGACATCAGATCCGTGTCTGAGAAGGAGTGAGGAGGGATGCTGTGTGTGTGTGTGTGTCAGGTGACATTTTAAATATTTCAGGGGGCCACGTGGCTTCCAAACAGCTTCAGACACACGTTGCACAGCTATTGATATGAGAAGAGAGAAACCTGAATGGAACACAACAACTCTTCATATTTACAATTTGTGCTGTTGACTTTGGAAAGCATGAAGCTTGTGACTAATGACACAATGCAGCAACACTCTGGCTATCAGAGCTGCTTATGCCTGCACCCCCTGTTATGGATTAAGTGTCCCGTGTAATTGCTGTCATGTTGCACTAATAATATTGCAGCCTGAAAAATGGCCCTTGCAATCTCCTCCAAATTGAGTTAAGCCCATAAACAACATTTGGAGGAGAGGGGCATTAAGAATTGAATGCTTTACCATTGATTCATCACCATGCCCACTTGTATCTATTCTCATACATCTAGAGTGTGCTGCCTGTGATGATATGGTGTTGCTGTGCATTACAGCAGTCTGTCAAAAAAACTGACAATGACAGGCAGGGAACAAAGTCTTCTGTGTGTCTGTCTCGGTTATACCCAAGAGTCTGATTATTTTTGCCACTGGGCAGCTGCAGGAGTTTTAAAAAGTTGCTAATCATATCAGCAACAGTAAAACTGGAAACCTCTGCAGAAATGTCTTTGCCTTCACAGCTTTTAATGTGCTTAGATACAGGGTCATAAACAAAGTATTTCTTGACTTCAGCAGTTTAAAGTATTACAGCTCACCCCAAAATGACATTTGTTATTGTTTACTCACTGCGCTGGACCGAGGAATGAGGGATGCTGTTAGAAATTTTTGCCCCATTTTCTTCCAAACTTTAACTGTGGAAGGGGACCAGAAGCTTGAAAGCTCCATCAAACACAAAAATGCACCATAAATTCATAATAAAAGTATTTCTCTGGCCAGGTATTTATTTTCCAAGTCTTCTGAGGTAATATGATAGCTGTAGACTTTAGCCTGAAAATTTCCTTTCATTGTATGAAAATAGCAGTCTATGTGACCACAATATGTCTTGTTTATTGAATCTCAGACCGTATTCTTAACCACAGCCTTGGTACATAATTGGCGTGAGATGCTAATCCCGCCCCTTTTCTTGGCACACGTTCAAGGGTGCTGACATTAAGGGGATGCAGCGGATGCATGGAGGCTTAAGGAGACTCCCAGTTGGCCTTTTGACAAGCTGCCTCTCAAACGCTTTTTGAAAAGGTGAAATAATGGAGCGCCGTGCAAGAATCCATCAACGTTAGCGATCCGTTCCGCCTGTCGCGCTGCCCACGGAACGCATGAGCAATGAAGGGCCAATCGGTGCACGGCTCCTATGAAGTCACTCTTATCTGTGTCGCCCCTGTCTATGATTTATTACAGTTAACGCAGAACATCCTCCTCAACGGGCACAGAGAAACCACAAGTGGAGTAAATGAACAGAGATTGAATGTTGCTTCTTTGCTATCTGTCTTGCAATCCCTGTTCTGCGACTGAACATATATCTTACTTTTCATAAAGCGCTGTGCAAGGTGTGAAAGCTTTCCTTGTTCTGTGGCACACGGATGCACACAAAGACTTTTAAATAGAAATGTTGGGTTTTAAAGGAAAGCATTTTTCAATTCCCAACAAATTGTGGAGAATGTGAAAAAACTCACAGGATCACACTAAAGTGTAATGATGCCTTTAAGGGAATATTATCACCTTAGGTTTCCAGCCTCATCAGGGAACACGATGCTCTGTATTTAGATTCCCATCTGTCTAAGGAACTAAAACTAGTTGGAATAATAGTTAGACTATTAGTTACTACCCATTAAACTTTAAGAGTCAATTTTTTCCCCCATTAATAATTTTATAATGCTGTATGACAAATTCACCAAACGACTGAATTTCAAACAGACTCTGATGTTTACCAGTTAGATGTTCCAGCATCAAACTTCAAACAAGCTTAAGCTGAGCAGCATTTACTTTCATGTTAAGTTTAACTGCTGGTGTAGTCACACTTTATTTCCTGCCTGATATATGTTTCTGAACTCTGGAGAGCAGGAGTAATATTATCACTTATTGACAAAACTAAATAAATTACTTGACTAATTCCAAAGTAATGATTGACATGAATATGAACATTGAAAAAATAAATTCAATCATACATAATTTTCTTTATTTTTTTATTCTAATAGTTTAATAGTTTAAGCTAAACAATCTCTGAATATAATGAGCCAAAACCAAAGTGTTACACATGAACTTCAGTAACAAACACAAAAACCAGGCGAATTCTCCACTCTTACCTCCCTGATGCAGGTAGAAAACAAGCTATTTTCAACTGCTAGTAGATCGTTCATGAACTGTACGGCCGTGCTGGTTCATCTATTTTTGCCTGCAGGCATCTGCCCGCCTGATGGTACAAACGTAGCTTTGACTCTTTCAACGAACCAGAAAACCAGAGCATATGTTTGGATGGAGAAATGAGTAGATTAAGATTCTGCAGGACAAAACGCTCCAACCAGTTACATCATCATACTTGAGCTGTGATTCATGTTCTGAGCATGAGGGCAAAGGTCAACTTCATAACATCCTGATGAGGACATTGCATAGCGATGATGCTGGAATGGCTTGAATTGCCTTGTACTGCAAATGAAGAATAGTTCTGCCCCGAAGTTCCTTGTGATTACACCAATCTGTCATCGGTTATGCTAGGATGGTTTAAACATGAGCAAAACGATGCTAAACAACAATGAACGAGAAAAATGCCGTACTTGTGCAGCGAACAGCAGATGGCATCTAAGTGGAGGGTAATTCAGCAAACGTTGATCCACTTTTGCTCTAGACAAAACACATCAACCGTATCAAATTGAAAAAGCCTGTGGCTAGTGCCCGTATTAGCACGACAAATATAATACAACACAATCCAATTACCATCTACCTGAATCCATTCAAACTCTTGCAATTACAGTACGTCAATGACATAGTAAGAGTCACAGTACAATATGCAAGTAAATTCTGATATAAGAAAATATTAAAAATGAAATTATAAAGTCTTTGTATACAATACAAGCAATATAATTAAAAATATAAATAAAATGTATGCTGTTCGGAAGGAATTCTTTTTAACATTCAATTTAATTTTCAATTTCACTGTGAGATTTTCCCTGTAGCCCAATGTATTTACATAACATCAGCTACAGCAAAAACCTCACAGCAGCTACAAAAAATTCTAATGCTGTTTATAAGCTGTACCATTTAAATTCATATCATTTTTGAAAATGTGATTAACAATTACTGAGAAAAGTATTATATCAAAACTAATATGCAAATTTGTCACCTTAGCATGAAAATGCAAAATCCAATAGCACTCATTATCTGGTGGTTTGAAGCAGAGAATCTGACCAATCAGGAGCTGAAGCACTAGACAGAAAGACTGTAATTGCACAGTCCTTCAGATTGAAGAGGATGATCAGCAGACAAGCCAAATTATATCTTCAAACTTGTCTTTCCAATTAACCAGCAGGACAGGGTTTGAATAGATGGAATTTGTCACAGGCGCCGCCTTGGTGACGTATCTGAAAATACACTCGAAAAGAGCCATAATCACTTCTGAAATCATATCAGTTTGGATTATATCAGTATTCTCTGTCATAATGAGGACATATAACCAGACTTGATTGATGTAACTAAAGCTGTTTTCCTCGAGGGTAAACAAAAGCGTCAAATAAATGATCTTATCCACAGGCCAGTGATGCATTTCATACTGTAAAAGCGAAACAACAGTCGTTTAAATCAGGAAATTGCTTTTAATTGTATTTTGCACTGTTGGATACATACTGTACACTAATTACAAAAACACTGTCATGGAAATGCATTTAAGAAGGAACTTTCTCGAGCTAATATCAGTTTGATGTTGGTACCACCGGGTTTGTGGAACTCACAGTTCTGCAGTATTGCATTGTAAGCAAGTCACTTTAAATGAGTACATAGGGTACGCAGAATAAATAAATTGAGTCCGTTGCAGTTACGCAGTCATTTAGATATCGGAAAAGCTGAAAAGCTGTCAACATGAATGCTAGAAGATGAGAGCAGCGTCACAGAGAGACAGATTACTTTCAGGGGTAAAAACAGAACACCATGCATAATTCCAGAGGAATATGTTGCGATGAGAGCTTAAATCGCGAGGGCTTAACGTCTAATGGAGTGCCACAAAAAGCAAAGCAATCTACATTTGCTGCCTCTTTCTAAATGACTGTGGATTGGCCCATCTAATGAGTTGGGTTTTGTGTTAAGTGTTAAGAAAAAATGAGCTGATTAAGCGTCAAAATGAAAATGGCAACTCGCTTTGACAACTACTGTACATATTTAAAAAACAATGGTGCGTGAAGGGAAGAATAGGTAGACTGAGAAAATGAAGGCTGTTGTTAAATTTACTGTAGAAAAACATACAAATTTAGAGAAATAAAATGTAGTAAAAATGTGGAGAAACTAAAACAGCACAGGATTTTACCACACAACAAATTCTCTGTCCTGCTGTGATTTGTCTCGGCGCAAAGAAACGTACAGAAAAACTGAATCCACCCAAACAACAAAATGGGGTCAGTTGGGTCCTCAAAAGCTGTCAGGTAGGAAATGAAAGGAAATGAAATATTAAGGGTAAGAAGATAGAGGAGGACACACCTGTGCAAAACTACACTGTAAAAATATCTGACAGGCAGCCTAAAACATGCTTCAATGGCTAAATTAGCAAGCTAAGTAAAAAATATGATTTAATGACTAAAATAATGTGACTGCATTAGGTTAAACCAATAACATTTGTTTTCTGGATAGAAGTAGCTCCATTAGTTTTAAGAGTTAATTTTTGCACCATTACGTTACCAACTGGAAAGTAAGGGTGTTAAATCTGCAAGCTATAATGTTCATCTCTCTACTGCCATCTCTGTTTAAAACAAAATTGCATGTTACTTTACACACTTTTCATTATGCACTTTGAAAGCTGAAACTATAAATCATTACTGTAAACTTTTTGTAAAACAATTGCAAATCGTTGGTAAGGAAACAATTTTGCACAGTGATTTGTCATGTGAGTGCTCAATATTTGATTTTTGTTTGTTTTTAACCAAAAAAGTTACAGATGCTGCTTTTAACAGGTTTAATTGTACACAAATCCTAAGAGTGCAATTGGTCAGTTAAACCAGTAGTCCCGCCCCAAATTTATTCTATTGGATGAGCCAAAATAGCCGTCAGACTGCTCAAAGAAACTTTGTGCCATAACACTAAACGGGTATAGGATTTAAACAATGACAATATTACACACTTCAAACTACATATTTTCACTTTTTACAGCGCAAGAAACTGTAAGAAACCCCCTTGAGGGTTACCCTGGTAAACATTAACAGAACAGAAGTGTAGCCTTCTATGTAAATAGAGACTCAAAGCCGCAGGAACGGAAAACGTGCCGTGCACTCAAAGATACAGTACACACACACACACTCATGAGAAACCACACAGACACAGTGCTCAATAGAAAAGCCATGAATATTTCATCATGTTGCAGTCTTCAAAGTGTGACTGCTGCCTCCCTCTTTGATGCTCTGAACATCAGATAACACCAGCGGCATGCATGGGACACAGCAGAGACAGATCTATGCAAAGATAGAAAAAGAGAAAATCTAAAAATCTAAGCAAAGAGAGAGGAAGACAAACGGGTGACAGACATGGAGAAGGAAAGAGTGAGAGGCCCAGATGTCTACACAGCCGCTTGCTGAAGTGTTATAGGTGCTAACACTTTCTGTGAAAGATGAGACTGCCACTAGCGGCTCCCCAGCCCAATGAATTAGGCAGCAAGCTCTCTCTCGCTCTGCCAAAGAACACACACTCCCTCCCTCTCTCTCTCTCTCTCTCTGCTCTGACCGTTAGGGTGATTTGCCACATCATTACTAATTGATAATCAGGTTGGAGAGAAGCCATCAGAGGAGTACAACTGCACACTGCGGTGTCTGCGCTGACATTTCCTGGCTGGAATAATGACTAGGTGACATTACTGGGAGACCTTGCAACGCAGACGGTGCATGCGGGCAGCCGAGGGGAAAATTGCAGAGATGTTTAGCCCATCTATTTTTCCCTCCTTAACCCAGCGAAGAGGAAATGTTTTGTTACAATAGAGTGACTGGCTATTTCTACAGGTCCATCTTTAGCACAGAACACCAAAGTGTTGGAGAGATAATAAATGTCAATTTACCAAAATTGGATTTAAAGCTGCAATCCGTATTTTTTTTGGATAAAAAGGAACAACACTCTGTTATTGAGAAAGAACATCACAGTATTCAAAATGTTCTCCCTAACAAACAGCGATTTACAATAATGATTTATAATTTGATTTGTTGGGTCTGATTTTCTGGAAAATGTCAGTTTAATATCATGTGACGTTTGTAAAAAATATGTAAAGTCACCTGCAATTTTATGCCTCAAACAAAGATGGTGATGAACAGGCAAAAGCTACAGATTGCAGCTTTATAAAGCATCATATAAATCAATTTAATTGTTTTATAGCTATATTACAGTGCAAAAACATGGACCTTACAAACCAATCAATCCAGTTTAAGCAGTGGCTTTATGTGCTACTATAGCATGTGTGCGTATTTAAATTAAGTCACTATTCATATTAGCATAAACACGCCTCCTTATTCTGTATGCAGAAGAGATTTATTATGGAGTGTCTCATTAATAAGCCCCTTTTGCATAAGTCAGCATTATGTGTCCTCTTGTTCCTGTTTAAATAGTAACACATGGTACAATTTCACACAGTATAGTGTGAGGAGTTCCCTTAACAGTTACTTTCTGTGTGCTTGCATGTCAAGAAGGTATAAGAGACTTTTGGAACAGAAGCACGTTTCATTACTTTATCCTGGGAAATCTACTCTCTCCAAGTAAAGTAAAAATCAGTTTATCTGCTGTGCCATTTGTTAAGCTTTTCTCCTTCAGCCTAATTGTTTCCCACTTTAATCTTGTGCCGACAGAGTCACAGAAATACTCACTAAGTCTGGACAATTCTCCGGTGTGTCTTCCATTAGAAAAGAATGGTGACCATCAATCACTCTAACCTTCAGTCAAAACAAACTAAAACCCAACTTTCTGCCTCAGAGTGCCAATCTCCCCAAAGTGTTCATCTGTACTGTATTGCGTCTGTTTGACTGTAATTACTGGAAACATTCCATGTTACATAATAGCATGTTTTGCTAGACTATGGAAAACCCTCACCAGAGTGACCGCTAGCTTGGACCGCTTCCCATTCGGCTGAGAGGAAATTTATTCGTAATTGTTATTGACATAATGGGAGCCATGAGACAATGGGAGAGCAAACTCCCATCCCTCAGACATTAATAGCCCGTATCGAGGTCTCAGGCCGCACAAAACCTATCACAGCTTTTATTCTCCTGGTGCCCAAGCTGAAGAGGAGGCTAAGGAAGAACGATACACATCCAGCAGAGGCGTTTATTGTATTATGTGAGAGCGGTTTCATTAATCTGTTGAGGAAGTGAGTCCCATGGCACCAACTGTCTCTGTAAGCTGGGCATAACCTTCAATAAAAACTAAATTAAACATAGCATGGGGAACAGGGTTATTCGTGGTGACCTCACAGTGTGGCACTGTACACCTATAAGACTGAACAAAAAGGTCTTATATAAAGTGAGACTAATGAACTTTTGTTTAAGTGAATTGCATTTACCTTTAAAAATATATAAAAAACCGCATAACAGACCAGTCTTAACTTCATAAAGAGTTACACAATAAGTGTGAACAGAGGTGATGTCACAACTGGTATTTCAAACTACTAAGCAAAAACATTATCTTTAATCGGAGACTTTAATAATGAGACAGATAAAACCTGAGATTCGATATCTAATTAAGCCTCTGAAATTAATAAACATATTTATTCTGAAAACTTTAAAACCAAAACATTATGATGTAAAATAGAAGATATAATTAAACATTGTTTCTAGAACATCAGCCAAAAAGCAAATATGTGAAACTGACCAGTTAACCTCATTTCCACAAAAGATCAGAACTTTGTTTCCCTGGCAGCACACAAGGTTCTTCGGAATGCTGCTGGGATAACATGAATTTAAACATGGACTTATGTTTTACACAACCTCCGGAGACACCAAGCTAAAGTGAAAGCTGCCATCGAACAACAACAGGGACACACCACAAAGTAGGAAACATTACGCAGATAATATCATTTGCAATTAAATAAATTGTATAAGAGCATTTTCACAAGTGGTTTCATCTAGTATAGTGGGTGTTTTTATTTTGTAAAACAGCATTAGGAACTGGCTCACAGAATCTGTGGTGTAAAATATATGTGGGCATTCCATTCATTTCTCAACACACCTAGTCTAATTATAGAATACAGTATGCCATTATACACAGCCAATATACTTTAATGTAGCAGCAGTGGCCATTATCATCATCATTCCCATTTCCACCAAGGACCTGCAGGACAATAAAGCACTACAAAGCCTTTCTTGCTCAATACACTGTAGCATCTACTCTAATGAACTTACAGCAGCGGTAGGCAGCCATTGAGGACGGGGATAAAGATTCTGTACCTTTCATCTCTCCCATGTCTAAAGTTTTTCCCAGCTGCTCCAGCAGGTCCGCACGTGCCGCGTTCTTCTTGTGCTTTTTGCCATCGTAGTGCTGCTGTGCCATGCCGGGGTTGTTGAACCAAGCGTTACAGAGCTGACAGTAGCGATCAGAGTCCCGGTGCTGTCGGGCTGAGCACACAGGTGAGGTTTCTGAAGGTATCTTCACTGGACTAGGTGACACCTCTGAAGAAGCAAGACAGTAAGACAAGACACACACACACACATATTCATGTAGATTTCAGCGCAACACAAAAACAAACTAGTGAAGAAAATGTTTGCCAGACATGGTTATTGTTTCTACTGTATGTTGTTGCAGTAACGTTAGTTAGTTAGTTTCGTTTCAATATTTAGGAATAGTCTAAAAATGTTGCAATTAAAACATGTTAATACAACATCTAAGAAACTGGATTTTTTGAACATTTTTAACTTTTTTTGTTATTTTATTGAAACATTTCAAAAACATTCATGCAACCTAAAATTGTTAGCTGGGAATGAGGGTTTAACACACAGAGGCTCTGAAACCGCAAGAGCTGAGACTCACAGGCTCTTGTTGTTTTTCGTACATGCTGGTTGCACTACAGATATCTTCAAGGGCTTGTTTGAGATGTTCTGTCAAGCTCATAAAACAACAGGAAAGAACATTACCTATTTAATTTAATTTTTCCCCACTAACTTAGTACATTTCACTCCTTGGACAGCCCTAATAAATAAATTGCATGCACAGTTATTTAAGTTAGTGAACGTATGAGACAGAAATTCCTTCTGAAGTTGACAGCAGCAACACAATTACTGTGATTTTATGCATCCCTGTTTGGCCGTGTCCACTGTAAATAACAAGCTGTCATAGACTTTAATAGCAAGATGAAGCTTTGCATTGTTTCTGACAGTCAACACACACATACTTTTTTTTACACTTGACCACTTATGCATTCTTACACACAGATGCCAGCATTATTGCTGAACAGAAGGACCACAAAAACACCAGAGAATCATAATGCAGGGCCTAAAAACAGTTTTAACAACCGAGTGCTTTCCTCATCCTACAACAGACGATGTTTACAAAGGCTAAGTCCAGCTTCAACATCACTTCCTATTATGTGGCGAAGGGGAAAATGGAGAGAATGGGCCACTTTGTGTCTGAGTCTGTCAGTGTTTATAGGTGTCACTAAGGGGTGGAAGCGATCTAAACTGACCCAATATCTGGCCCTCAGAGGCTGTGTTCACATTTACACTGACAGCTTCACTACAACAGGATTAAGAAGCACAAGAAAACCGTAGGAAGCCAAACACCAATTAGACAGAAATTATGATGGAGCAACAACTACAACCAAGTTCAAATTCTGTTCTTAAGCCGTATTCGTACCTTTTATATGATATACTGACTCTGGTCAGTTGCTGAACTTGCCCAACACATAGAATCCAAAAGGGAGAAACCAGGACTTAAAAATAAGTTTTTTTCTGCTGGCTCAGTTGGGACAGTAAGTTGATTTGTGCTTGGAGGGTCAATATTTTCTATAAGTTCCACCACAACTGTTTTTGCAAAGTTTTCTTATAAAAAGTTATAGGAATGTAATCTCAAATAGAAAAGACATATGAATTTCACATGCAACATCATGTGATCACATTAAAAAAATGTTACCATGTTTCAAATGTGATTTCACGGATTACTGGTAGGAATTTAGTGTTCAAAACCTCACATTTCACATGTGATCATTTTTGCAATTATGACATAATAAGTTATGTAACCAAGCTAAATAACATCACTATAATTTAATTGGTGGGAGTCACAACAATGATGTTCAATACATCACGCAAAAACAAATGCTTCCATTTTGCAATGGTTAAACATTTTACAACACTGCCCAATAAAATAAGTGCCATTTCTGTCAATTATCCAAAACACTTCAGGTCTGGCTTTGGGTCATCTGGCTTTTTTTATTATTGAGCCCTAGAAATAAACACATTATATAACAGAAATAATGTACAGTAGCTGCAAATGTTACGGCAGAGCCATGCTGCACACTGTAAGCTTCCTACAGAAAGCTTTGATTTATCAGCACGTTTGTAAAAAACTGGGGCAACGACAAACCCAAGATGTTGAAAACAAACCTTACTGGGCCAAGAAAATTATACTCCGCTAAAATATGCATAATTATTTTTTCCTGTATTTCACGTTCCCTCTTATATTATTTCCAGAAGGGTTTATAACCAAATAACACGCTCAGTTTGGACAAAATTTAATTTGAGCTATTAACAACCACTTCAGCAAAAATTAAATTTGATACCGTAAATTAAAATGCTATATGAGATATAAATTTAAGAAAGATGAATGCGCTGCCTCATGAGATTGTGACAGCTGAGCCAAAAAGCACGAGTTAGCTGCTCTATTTCAATAAAACGTAATCGAGTTTACTTCTCTGACAGATATTTTTTTCGTCTTTGTAAATAAACATTGTTTGCAGTGTGGGAAGACTAGAAAAGAAACGAAGGCGTCTGTGGGCAAACAAAGGCTGTCTTGACAGTAAACAAAATGTTAAAGTAGCAACAAGAAAATACAAATTAGATACTTAAAAGTGACAGGAAAATAAAGCACGTAAACTCAAAGTCTTTTAAGCGCTAGCTGCAGTTAGCTGGAGTATCTGACAGGCTCTAGCAGTGAAACGCTATGAATATTAGCAGAATCTGGCACTGAGACATTGGAGTATTGATTTACAAGCTCAGGGGTTTACAGAATGACATCCATCAACGGAAGTTATTTTTTTCCAGAAAACAAGCGCAAGACCAAGACAATCCTTGTACAATTGAAGTTTGCTGTTATTTATTTTGCTACAGACATATTTGCAAGAGTGGAATCGCATGTGCAGAGTTTTGCAGTTTGTGATGTAAAGCACTGCTGCTTGTATCTGTTCTCATTTAAACAGGTTTAAAATTCAGCATGATAAATCTTGGATTTGCCTTCAGTGTGAGGAACACTGTATGTTATCCATATGCCACACAATATAAACTGCACTGAAAGCCATCAGAGGTCTTTGCAGAAATATCCCGCAGCGATTCACTTCATTGTGAGTCTGCAAATTCTGAACACATTTAACATCTTAATAGCTGAAACACTGAGCCCCTACAAAAATGATAAAGGATAAATTAATATATTCCCAGAGAACGGCCCTCATAATGCTATCGCTCACAATCACAAGTTTCCCAAAGCGGGCGGCGCTGTCTCACCCAATGTAATTACTGCAGCCAGACTTCTGCCATAATAGTCCTTCTATATTGCCTAAATTAAGTTCTGTGCCAAGGGTATGAGAAGCCTGTGACACTAAAGTCATTCATTACTAGTATCTCAATTTTACTTAATGTTTTTACAGTCACCAGGGGTGGCCATAACCTCATTCATAAATGTTGCTCCTCGCTCCGGTTTTGGGTGAGAAACCAGCCCTTTTACATCATTTAAATGTATCATTAGCACCTTACTGTTGACTCCCCCACTGTGCCCCTCATTCCCATTCCCAAGGAAGAGCAATGTTCTGTCGGATCTCCCAGAAAAACTTTCATTTATATGCTGGCCTTTGCCTACATACAGTTGTGGCTGTATAAGAGCACTTTAAAATCACTTAGAAGACCCCTGAGTATCGCTGGGTTAAAGGCTATATATAACAGGAATAGAATTAGAAGCAGAGGAGAGAATTGAGTAACCCAGGCCCAGTTCAAAGTTTTAGATTTAAATATTTGACATATTTGCAAAATTTCTAAATATTTGCAAAATTCTAAGTTTAAGTTTTTAGAATGCTAATGTAAAATATGTAAAAATGTAAGAATGTAAAAAAAGTTTTTAGATGTTGCAATTAAAAAAAAATAAATTTGCAAATATTTACAAATTTTGCAAATATGTAAAATACTTTAAAATATTCAAATTGCAAAGTTTTGGGGCCAACGTTCCGGGATCAACGTTGGGTCAACGTTCCAAGTCAAAGGTTGGGTCTGTTGGGTTCAGTTTTGTAAATTATTGATTATGATTGTTATTTTCATATTTGATTAAACATGCAACATTTAAAAAATGTTCAACTAACATTACTTGCAATTTTCTACACAATACGTGCAATATTCAATATTTCTACACATTGGGGCAACATACTGCTGGAACTTAAATGTTCAAAATTAGATTAGAACATTTAAATTGCAACATTCAAAATGCAAATTGGGGATGTTGAATTTTAAAATTTGCAGAGTWAAAACATTSAATTTGTGTCGATTTGCATTTTGAACGTTGCTGTTGRAACACTGCATTTTATCTTCCCTTTGGCATGTTGCATTTTGCATGTTCAATTTGCAACATTCAAAGTTCAATTTACCCCAGTTGTCATTCTGAACATTGCAATCTGAGCATTGAATTTTGCATTTGTAACATTGCCCCAGTGTTGCACCTGGAACATTCACGGCCACTTGACAGTTTGTTTTTGAGGATAAAGATTTACTGGCAATGCTTATTCTGTCTGTTTCATAACAAATGATACTCTGACATCAGCAGGCAGGAGATTTGAAACATTAATGAGGTTCAGTGCGAGGAAATAACAGAGAAACTTCAGGTGATTCCAGGTGACAGTTTAGGCAATAAGAGGGAAATTCATCTTACAGGAGATTTACTGCAGGCACAAAAACAGCTGGTGAATTTGGAAAACATTAAGATGGAGAGGGACTGTACAAGATAATTTATCCAAGTCTTAAAACAAAATTTAACTCAAAACAAGTCATAAAAAACAGTACATTTAATTAGATGTACTGTGATTTCACCACGGTAAATGATGTTAAATGCTGGGAGTAATCCATTGCTACTGGTAGCTAAAAACATAAGATTAGCCAAAACCAAACACACAAAGGTGGTCTAGGATTCTAATAAAGGACGAGTGTTCGAATTCTGCAGGTATATATTTTACAGAGGCACATACATGAGGATCTCTATGAAAAATTAAACTATGAAGCTACACTGACATTGTAGGACTTGCACTGAAACATTTGGGTTATAACTACAAAAGAATTTCTCTGGAAGGACTGCAATGCAATCCCATAAACCCTCAGCCACATTCCAGTTAATTTACTAACCTCATCATATGGATGTTGTACGAGAGCCCCGTAAACAGAATGTGTGGCTGATCCTAATGTGATGGAGGTACGAGGCCTGATTCAGTTTCTGGATGAAGCAGAAAAGAATCAAAGCCTTTTCTTTTTTTAAATCCTTGCAGTTATCTGCTTTCCTCTTTCCAGAGTTTTTGTACAATTTCCTCACTGCTGATTCCCATCCTGTATCCTGCATTTATAAACGGAATGTTTTTGATGTGACAGATATTTACTATAAAATAGGAAAAACTACAGGAACTGAAAGCTTTTCGGACATACAGGAAGTTCTAACAAGAAATTCTATTTCAGTATTAACATAAGCTACAAAGAACTCAACAACTTTATACCAAGTTGAATAATACACCATGAAAATAAAAACTCCCTCGGATAACTCGCCTGGTTTCCACAAGAAACTGTCTAGTTTGCACCTATATAAAGCTGAATTTACCGGCATTAACCAGAGGCATAAACATTTACTGTGGTAACAGGAAGCAATTACACAGGAGACTGCAAAGCGCTCTGAGTAATTTGATAAGACGGATGTTGCAGCCTCAAATGTCATGTATAAATGAACCAACGTACATGTAGGTCAATACATGCAGTCTTCTAGTGGTTTCTCATTTGTCTTACTGAATGCAGAAAAAGAGGGGGGGATGTTTTGTGTTTGGCTGATGTCAGGCTAAAACAACAGCGTTTCCCAGGAGACGGGCTGAGATCAGGGTAACCGCGTCACTGTGTATGTTGTGCAGAAATCAATAAGTGTGTCCTATGAATGGCCTGGTTTAATCTTTTATGATTGTGACGTCACATGATGCTGATTGTGTCACAGCCAATCAGATTGTAGCACTTCAGTAAATGTTTACTTCTTTAAACCAAAGAGCGCTAATTGTTTTTTTTACTGGAATTGTTTGTTTTTTACTGGAATTGTTTGTTTTTTACTGGAAGGAAATGCTGGCACAATAGGAAAATGGGGTTTATCATTTAACGTTAATCATTATGCTTTTCCACATAATTAGTAAAATTATATTCAGTTCATTATAATAATGACTGTGTTGAGACAATTCAGCACAAATGAAATTTGCTAAGTAACAAATCTTGAGAGGACATAATGAATCTGATGCTTACAAAGGCACATTTCATTCCAAACGTCATTAACAAACTCATTAAAAAACTCTTTTAAACATCACCCACTTTGTGACATTGCATCATTACATCATCTGTTTACAGTCAGTCTTAAAATGTGAAGAAAAACAGAAGCCTGTTTACAATTCATCAGGGCACTGAAACACTCATCCGGTTAAGGTGAACTCATCTCTGCTCAGTTCAGTCGCATCTGAGCTAGTCTGTCTCAGTATGCCACATGTCAGAGGGATTGATGGTCCGCCTCCGTCCCCTCGGAGTGGGACACAAGCATCGTCTGTCTCTAGCCATCAGATGCAGATGGCATAGCTAATGATGGCATCAGTCAGTGACAGGAAACATTGGAGAAACTAGAAGAGAACCAGACTGAAGAAAAGAAAAACATGGATGCAGTGGCAATGAATTTATGTGGCACTTAAGATACAAATGGTTATTGTAAGACCAAGCCACTGGATTTTAAATAAACATGCTAATTTACTGGAGCGCTAAACGATAATTTGAGGTTGATTACCACTCTGTCAGCTTTGTTTAGCTGGTCCAGTGAAAAATAAACCACAATACACCAGTTTCCACTGAACTGCCATGTATGCCCATTACATCTCATCAATTTGACATTGGTGGTGGGCAAATTGTGGCTCCATCTCAAGCGTTAGAATTGTGTAATTGATCCTAAACACGGGTTGTGTTGGGGGCCTTTAACTGCCCCATATGGGGCGCAGCTGTTCAGTGAAGGGTGTAATTAATAAACACTGGGCATTTAGTGGCACAGCTCATACCCAGCTAGAGGAGAACATTCTCTGAATGTTTGCCTAATATTGTCTAAAAATTCTCTCAAACATTAAAAATGTCTTGCAGTAACGTGGGTAGATTTTCTTTTTTAAATGTTATATATATTTCACAAACGATATTCTGAAGTTCTTCTTTAAACGTTTTTAAAAATGTTACAGACTAAAAAATATTGAATATAAGTTATTGTATGTTATTGCAACGCTTCAAAACTAGATGTTTTGAATGTTCCTGAAACATTCAAAATAACCTTTTTGAAGGTTTTTATTACTTAATGCAAACATCAGGGAAACAATCTTAGAACCTAAATTGTTAGCCAGATAGCAGAGCTGGTGGCTAATGCTAAAGGAAACTGTGGACCAGTGGTCCCTCTCCCTGACTGAAATCAAAATGGCACATTGAGCCTCTCTCTATACGTGCCTTTATTTCCTTTGTGTACCCTTTTAAAAACTGATGATGTCAGTGTCTACCGCCACCCAATAAACCTGCATCCCCGAGTGTTTCCTGCTCATGCTGGAGACAACATTACACCATTATTGTGCTTTAAACGGGGCAAAAAACAAACATGCACCTGCCCGATACAACAAAGTGCTGCACTGTGCGATACAGACATAATGCTGGATTGAGCACAAACGTAAACACACAAATATAGAGACGGTGTGTGATGACACATTTCCAGTTGGCTGCTTCTGTAAAGCTCCTTTCATAAAGTATCAGACAGACAGACACTGTCTCTCGCTATCTCTCTCTCTTCAGTCTTATTTTTAGGTCAATTACCCCTGCAGGCAAGCAAGCAGTGAGTGCTGACGTGCAGTGCGAGGCTGAAAAAGTCTGGATTTCTTAAACCCCTGTCCAGTTCCTCCAGCCACAAACGGCTGGAGGGACATACACAACCCACACTGACAGAGCTCCTGTAGTACACACACTCTCCCAGACAGTTGCACAGAAACATTTTGCTTTTATGCAGGTGTGTGTGTGTGTGGGACTCACCTTTGGCTGTTATGGCAGGCTGTTCCCCTAGCAGAAGTTTAAGCCTCTTGGCATGGATCTTGCCTTGATAATGAGACTGAGCTACCACCGCTGAAGTGAAGGACATGTTACACAGTGTACAGCATTTGTTCTTATCCACGTCTCCATCATCGCCACCCTGCAACACACCGGACACATCAGTGGGTGAGAAGGTCGCCCAGAGCAAGTGCACCAGCCGAAACGAGAAATCAAAGACTTTAAGTGCTTAGCACAACATTATAAGTGGGTCGATCCAAGTATTGCTGCAGTCTAGCACGTTTTCCATTGCAAACACCAGAGGTCAAACTCACCAGCAATGCATCAGGTTAAATGCACGACGGAAGCTCACAAATTGAAGGATGAGAGCAAGAAAGTGCAAATGTCTCTGGGAATTGCTTGTGTGCTTCCTGGTGGGATGCAAATAGAGGTGATTTAGCTGTAATAGGGTGAGTTCGATTGAGGCATCACACACAGAAAGCCAGGACCATAGCCTCCGTCTGTACGGCCTGCAGTAAGATCTATTACATATTTTACACCAAAGACCAGCTGTGGAGACTGCGGAGCCATTTCACATGACTGCTTTCATTTCCCAGCAGCATATGCCTGCATGTGATGGGAATCTAATAAAATCACTTCACAAACTGACTGATGGCCTACATTATACCCCGCCAGCAAATGCCCCTTACATCTGTAAGCCAAGTGGCTTTTGAACGCACCTGCCATCCCCCAACCTGTGCCATACACAACAAAGAATGCTTTAAATGTCGTGTTTCTCTAAAACGCTGAAGCAGAAATAATCCGTTTTCATATCTAGAGTTGATCTAAATCTGGTCACATTTCTGCAGATCATTTGCTTTAAACTGAATTCTGTCACAGGATCTATACATCAACGTGTTTGACGTTCGTATTTCGTTTTTTATAATAAAGAAAAAGTTATCAAAATGTTAGAGCTGCTCTTTTAGTAAATGTCTCTTGATTCCTGGCTGTCAAGTTCAGTTGCAATTTTGCTTGGCTTATTAAAATAATTTATATAGTTCAGGATTTGGACGCGAGTGCTTTTGAATGCTAAACACAAAACTTTAAAAGGTGGGGCAGGTAATTTTAGAGAGGCTACCAATAGCTTTAGATGCACAAGATTCCCAAAAAATAAAGCCACACCTCCTCCAAAACAAATAACAAAACAATTGCCTGCATGAGATCACATATATTTATATATAAATATATATTTCTTCCACTTCCACATATTTATAATAATGTAGTGATTGCTAAAGGATGTGAAGATATTCAACCAGCATAACAAAGAATAAAAATAATTTTAAAATCACCTTCTCTTGTTTTAAATATCTTACATTTATATGTAGGAGAACAACCACACTTTAAACTAAGTAGTTCTCTTTTTAGTCAGGATTGGTGTCACCTCCAAAAGTTAGTAGCAGCTCCAAACGTCCCAAGAGTAGAATTAAGACACCCACCTTGCGTCCATCCCTCCTTTTCCGTTCATTACGCCTACTGTCTGTTTCTCTTCTTATCTTTTTCCTAAAACACTGTAATTTTGTTGAGCTTTCACAGTGAACTTTGCTGGTCTTTGGCCTTGTTTAGATGTTCCTTACAGGCATCTTAACTGTTAGCAGTAATTAAAGCCATAGACTTTATTTTGATAGTAATCAAAAACAACAGTTGCCCTAAAGCTCAGCTTCCAGATCTATGAATAAAACACGGGACTTATTTGCATACATTTTCCAGCAATTTCGTTTCAGTGGCACGCGGTGCCTTGGACGATGTGGAGGGCAAACTGATATGACACACATGAAGTGAAAACAGGCTTAGGTTGAGCTCGGGGGCATTCTTACACGCACGCATGCATGCGTGGTAGCATGCAACAGACAGAAATTGGATTGAAACACTACAGAGCTGAACCGACTGTATTATAAAACAATGTGCTTGATATTTCAGAAGCGTGATTGGCCATGGAGTAAGATGTTGATGTTGGCAATAAGGATCCTAATGATAGTTATAGACTTCTATCTATAAGAGGCATAGGTGTCTGTGCGCGCACACACACACACACAGCTGTTTTTATAAAAAGCTAGTTATAGACAGTATAACCTAGCCCACACTTTAACCACAACAGGAAACTTTGTTCTCAATATCAATATTAAGGTTGTATTGACACACACACACACAGTCCATAACCTCCAGTGTGTGCACTGTACATACAGTTATATCCATTATCCATTACTTCTCACCTGCTCTAAAAAGCAGTTTCACCCACACAAGCTCTGAATGCACAGCATGAACAACGAAGTCAAAACGTTTTGGTCTGAACTGACATTTACTGTATTATACAGCTAAATGAAATCATTGGCGAAAGCAAAATTCAATGACTCCTTATTGAAAGCAAATCTGATAAAGTTAGCAGAGTTATTGACTGTCAGTTGCTGGAACAGAAAGCCACCGTACAGCAAATTTGCTGAGCACACTCTATTTTAATTGTTTAACTGTTTTGTCTCTGGTATTTTTACATTATTAAAAAGCAGTATGGATGAGACAAATTTAAAGTTTCTGACTTTATGAATACTGATTACGTTTTATAACGTGTTTTAAAGCAATAGTTCAGCAATGGTGGGAACTGTCATTATTTATGCACCCTCATCTCTATAATCTCTAAGGAAGAAAAATGTGTTTTCTTCATTTAAACAATGGAACAGTTAAATCACAATGTCCAAGCCACATTCTTCTATACAATGAACGTGAACACTGACTTTCAAAGGAAGATTTTCAGCCTGCTCCTCACAGAACGCTTTAGAAAAGGTGAACTATCACTTTAGCAGCGGTGCAAATAACAGATCTTTCACCAAATTCAAGCTTGAAACAAAACGCATACATCAGGCATCAAATTCACTGTCTAGACCAAAGGCAGGGGGTGGGGGCATGGGGTGTTTGTTGGGGTATTACTAAACTGTTACAGAGAAATTTGTACCCAAAAGTCTACACAGCCTTACAAATCTGAACAAAACCTCTTGAATAGTAAAAACGCAGAAAGGTTTCTTTTAGGGTTAAGGTGACGTTAGGGTTAGTTTGTACTGTTTAGAACTAACTGTGTAAACAATGGAAGTCTATAGAATATCTATATGGTACACAAGTAAATGTGTGTGTGTGTATGTGTGTGTGTGCAATATTGATAGCATTTCTAAAAAAGAAAAATTACATTTACTGTTTCTTCACACAGAAATGCAAAAGAAAACTCCAACCTCAGCTGCTCCCCTACAGATTTAATCTACGTTGCGATTCTTCAGATACGTATGGCTCACCTATTCTAAAGCCACGTCGCGCGCTGAAGATAATTGCGTGAATTTTTTTCCCAGTCTAAATATACAATTCACAGCCTGTCACTTAAAAAGATGCATTGCTCCACAGCAGAACTGATTTGTTTCTGCTTCATTCATGCAAAAAATAATCTTTTTTTATCCTCAAGTGGTAAATTCATTTTTTAGCAATACAAAACAGGGAGACTTCCACGGCGCTTTACTATGATAATGATATTTGTGCAACATCGATGGCTTTGAACAATCAAGATATAAAGGAAAAACAACTAAGAACATTAGGTCTCGTAAGCTTAAAAGGAGCATCCTGTGTATTTTAGGGAACCGCAGTTTCTATAAATTCGATCCAACACGGCAAATGACTGCAAGTTGTCAAACGGAGCGGAGACGGAAGTGTGAGGAGTCTGGCAGGTTCATCAGGGCTGTGATGGTATAATCAGGAAGCTGATAGCCATCTGATGGGAACAGCAGAACTGGCCTGTGGGAACTAGATGCTGAATCTGTAATTGCTGCACAAATACAGAGAAGACAGAGATACAGTCGCTGACACAGTAAATCTCAGTCGTGAAGGGGAATATAGACATCTTAGTTTTTATACACACTTTGCTTTAGAAAAGGCTCTGATAGTTACAGACTCTGATAGTTTTTTAAACATATTTCTATTGTACCTGTTTGAGTTACAAATTCAGTTATGAAAACATCTGATTATGAAACCATGGCTAGATTTTACACTGAATAAATGGCAAAAACTGTGTTTTTATGCATTTGGCAGATTCTATGCATGAAACTCGAACCCATACCCTTTACACTGCTACCATAAAGCTCTACAGCACTTCAGCAATAGGAACCCCACTAAGCTTCAGAAACACTAACTTTACATACAGGAACTTAACATCTATTACATTTACAGGAACTTTACATCTTTTACTTTTACAGGAACTTTACACACACACAGCAAGAGGAAACTTTCCCAACATTATAATTTAATTTGTGTCAATCTTTATTGTCAATAATCTTCACGTAGCATCACGTATCATAACGCCTGTAATGTCCATTCCACTATTCCATTAAAACACAGGTCAGTTTTTGAACATAAACAAACACAAGCAGCCAGATGCAGCTTTAGAGAAACATGCAGCTTTAGATAAGACACATTGAAGACACTTTTCTTTTAAAGCGATCTGCTATTTACATAAATTAATATTCAATTCAAAATCATGTTTTTATCAACTGGGATTAAAGTACAGCTGCTGATATCCTATACCATTAATAAAATGAGTTGGATTTTTTCTGTTCAGAAAGTGACCAGAAACTAAATGCAAATACACCCGCACTAAAGCCTCGCTCATGCGCCGTCTGTGAGTTCCACACAGTCACTGATCTGTCATTAACTGAGTGAAACAAAGACTGAAAGAAAAGCTCAAGTTCCAGCTCACTTTCTTCTCTCGACGTTCTTCTCGGTTCTCCACATGTGCTCTGCCTGTTCTTCTCTCCCCAGAAACATGAGTCCCGGCTGGGGTTCATTTAATCACCGCTAATTAAATAGGAGTAAGTATCCAATGCGCTATTCGATCAGAGCAGAAGTCGTCCCAGGTTGCTAATTGTATCTTCCGCAACGGGTCCTGCATTGAGTTACAGTGCTGGAGACTTCCAGAGAGATTTTTCAAGTGTCCTTAGGGGACCATGTAGCTATTAGTAGCTGTTGCAGACAGCTGATTTGTGTTAAACCGACGGATGTGGCCAGTGATCTCCTGTACGATCTGCTGCCGTTTTATTAAGTGTTGAGAGAGCGGAGGACAGCTTGTTAGAACTTTTGCATCCCCATGCTGGTCAAGGGCCAGATCCACACACACACAGACACACACTCTCTGCTCTGAGGAAGGAAAACAAAGCACTTCTAAAATTGCATGGCAGTCCTTTGTTTGTAATACTGACTGATGGGCGCCGCTGGACAAGCTGACAGTGTAATAAAATATAATAAAATGCATGTAATAATCAAGACACTTAAACGTAGGAATTGTTTTATGGACGTCTATTAAACATGTTACTTTGATGTGATTACTTATAAATTGTAAGGTGACAAAGAATGAATGCAATTAATCGTGACCCCTGACATGTATTTAATTCTGAACTAGTCATTTTTATACCATCAGAATAATCTGGGTTTAAAGTGCCGCTTACATGTTTTCCTAGTCAAGACAAAAACTAAAGTTTGGGAAACTTGGGGCAAATTATTAACACTATTGAAATCAGTTGATAAAACAAACAATAAAAACCTGTACATTTTCCCATCAAGTAAAATCACAGGCCCAAAAATTTTACATTTTTGTTTTAAAGCTAAAACGTGACAACAATATCTGAGCACACAACAGCAGTCATGTGGAGCTCATTGATCTATAAATATCAGAAAGGGCAACGCAGTGGAAAAATAATTGCTTTCAGTTCCACTCCCTCAGTCCCGTATGAAAAGTGCTGATCCTGAAGACTGTCTACATCCTGACTCCTGAGTTTCTCCTCTATCACATTATACCTTAATGACAGAAAAAAGCTAATCGCTAAAATTCCATATCGTGCGCTTTTTTGTTTTCAGGTAATTCATTTTAATGTGAGCATTAACTGATAACTGATAAAAACAACCTTAAATAGATTAGGTTAACCCAATTATTAACCCAAAGATTGACCATTATTTAAGTGTAAAAATTAGCCTAAATATTAATGTTTTAATTCGAATGTATTCAAAAATGTGCTTGTTTGACACAAACAGAAATGTGAAAAACATTCTACTAAGAATATATGAGGTCCAGGCAATCAATCACATTAATAAACTCGATTTTTGACCATTTTATGATACAAGTCATGTCCATATTTCTACCCCATTAACATCAGCTTCAGTGGGTAATGGCTCATTAAAATGATCCCATTCAGTGACTGACAGACGACAGCTGTAGATCAATGACAGCTTAAATGTCTGTTAGATTTTGCTATCGATCTGACAAAGTACAGCGGTAAAGTTCATTACAAGATTTCAAAAGAATTACACAGTCTTTTGAAATTTGCCCATTGATGGCGAATGTTCCCAACACAGTAGCCTTAGCAAATTAGCATTGTTAGACCGTAACGGTTTCTGATGAGCCTGTGTCACTATTTCAATAGCTTGTCTAATAATGTATACAATTACTAGAACCAGACAGTGATTCAATAAAACATCCAATGAAAAATCATTTCTCAATCTTCAAAATCAATCTTTCCCTGCTATAATTCTGAACCTCTGCCTCATGTAAACATTTACATGAGCATTTGGCCTCCAACAGTTGAAGCTACGCTGGTCTGTTTATAGAGGTAGTTTATAGAACGTGAAACATCTGTAGAAACCACAGGCGTCATGTACCGTCCCGGTATGAGAAAGGCTGATACAGCAACATTGCCACAAAGTTGTGCTGGTGAATTTCTTTCATTGTTTGAATGGCCCATCAGACGCAGCTATAAGGCAGAAGTCTGTCTCATCCCACTGAGAGAAACAGAGCAAACACGCCATCATCTCAGCGAGACTCTTCTCAGAAGATGTTCAGAGTTAAGTTACACTTCAAAAGTTTCTACTTCGGCTAAAAAAACATCAGCTGTTTTCAAAGAACCCAGCTAACAATTTTAGGTTGTACGAAAGTTTCCCTAATGGTTCCAATAAGCAACAAAAATGTTCTAGAAACATTCAAAACAGCCAGTTTTTTATACTTTTTTACTAACACTATTATTTGGTTATAAAAACATTTTTCAAACAATATTTAATTCTGTAACATTTATAAAACATTCTAGTAACTAACATAACATAGAAAATAACATTTCTCATATGATAAATAAATAAATAAATATATTTGTGAGTGTACATTATTTAATAAATATGTACACACACACACACGCACACAATGTTAATGAACAGTTCTACTAATGTTACTGTAAGAACGTTCTGAACCTCTTTTAAAGAACCTTTTAAAGAACATTAGCCAATGCTCCCTTGTTATATTGGAGAATAACCCCCTCATGGAACATATGCTCAAAACAGACAGTTGTCTTCTGATAAAAGCTACACTGACGTACTGCAGCTGCTGACTAACCCCTGCATTTATCTTCAAATCGGGCACCAGTCACTACAACTGTTCCTTTTGTTGACAGACAGAGATCAATGGCTATAAAGGTCCATTAAAAGAAAAGACTAACCACCTCGATCGCTAAAAGAATAGTTCAAGGCGAGGACTATGACAGCAGCTATAATGTGATGCAGTCCGTATGAGGAGTAAGTGCAATCGTTTACAATCACATTAGAGAGGTGTCATCGCAAAACAGTAACGAATGGGACTCACGTCATCTGTTCTGAGCTTCTTAGCTGGACATCCTCCATCCACCGGGTGCAACATGTAATACAGACGCACTTTGTTTGCATGTTTCCGACTCTGAAAGAAAAGAGCAGGGAAAAATTAATTATTTACGCTAAATATGGAAAGAGTCTAAAAGATTGAATATTAACATAAAACCAAATAACTTTACTGTAAACATGGTGGGGCAGCGTAACAGGAAGTAGCTTCTACAATATTTTAAACTGTCCCTTCATTAGACATTCAAGTCCTGACTGAAAGTGCATCCACTTACTTGCTTACTCACCGCTTAAACACTGCATATTACTTCACTCATTTCCTGTCTGTTTTCTTCTTTATGTCCTTTTACGTACATTTTTATCATCCATTTAAAATCATCATCTATTTTAAAAAATCACAGTCTTTTGTTGCTCATTTTCTATGTGCTTAAATGACTTTAAAATGACTTAAATTACTTCAATTTTTTCTCATACTCTTCTATAAAATGTTCTATCAGAGCATTAAGACAAGTGTCTTTTATTAAAATAAAAAAACCTGCAGATAATGTATGTTTTAAAGCCTTTAATTTTGATTTGATTTGAATATAATGTGAACTTGATGGTTCATCAATTACAATTACATGATTCATCAATTACAGACATGCGCTCACATACAATTTTGAGGGAAAGTACAAAACATTGTGCCTGAATAAACAGTTTTTTAATTAAATACATAAGTGGACACAAAAAGTTTGCAAAAAAAAGAGAAGAGCTTTGAACTGACTATAGGCAGTAAGGCAGATGAGCCCATCTTATGCACCGGCCAATGCATAATTACTGCAGCTGACGTTAAGTAAGTGTTGAGCCACAAATCACCAACACATCAATTACTTGAGACTTCTGAGTGTGAGCCAGATCAATTCACTGCTCACTTTACCTGAAAATTATGTTGTTGGACAAGAGGGTAATTGAACTTCATCCACAACACAACAGAAAAGACGCCATGGGCGGATATGAAGGCCGGCGAGTGACACTGGGAAACTTATTTTCTCTTGGAAAGGAGTGAAAGATTTTTGTGTCTGCTTTTCTTGGATTCTCACAGTATATGACACAAGAACCCAGATGAACTACGTACCTGATTGGCTATAGATGTAGTGGTTAGAAAATATAATCTGTCACCTCGAGTTTGAAGAGTCAGGTCCTCATATTTCTGCCCTCAACAGAGTTAATATGGAGAGAGACGGAGACAGAAATCACCAGAGACAGGCAGGCAGTAAAGATCAGAATTATTGGGAATGACAGACTACAGGAAGATATGAAATAATCACTATTTCTTCTCAGCACCTTGGGAGCACGAAAATACAAAAAAAATCTATTTTCCTCCAACCTGACAACAGTTTTATACATAATTTTCTCTTAGTTTCTCCACCAGATGACATAGATATGAACTTCTCATTGTTCCCATGTTCACCCCTCAAACACAAACCTATCATACCGGATTCTGGTGTAACTGCAAAAAAGTTTTTCTCCAAAAAGTTTCTCCAAGTTTGGCATTGAATGCCAAGTCCCAAATTATGATGGGACTTAGATTACAAAAATGTCAGTCATGCCTGTAGAATTTCAAAATTCGTAGTGTTTGCCTATAGCCCACCTAGTAAAGCATAGAAACAGCAATACAAAAATTATACATTTGATTGTCCAGAAATGCAAATTTTCTGGAAAAAAAATATAATTTAAAGTTATAATCATAATTAATAATAATTGAAAAATAGTTCAAATATGTCTTAAATAATACACATAGTTAAGTGTCTTCCAAATCTATAAATGTTTCAAGTTTAAATTCAGTTATCACTGTGCATCAAAAAGCATCAAATATAATCTACAAGTGAAACTTGCTTGTTTTCTGGTTTTAAAATGTGTAGTAAAGTAAATACACAGGCATAAATGTCCGTATATTGTAGCATTAATGCTAAAAAACAATTACAAGAACAAGCGATTCATAATTTTAATCTACTGAGTACAAACAGCCTCTAATACACTGTATGCCTATAGTTCTCATATCTAGTGACAAACAGATAAACAAATGCTCCACAGTCTCATGATATAGAGGCTCTCTGCTGTTCTCTACAGCTGCTCCTTAGCAATGAATCGTGTGAGCTTTGTGTTTTTGATGAAATGGCACTTGTGGGCTAATTTGACCCAGAGCGTACTATAAAGCACTCTCGGCTGCGGTCCTTGTGAGTGTCTTGGGAATGGAAATTTCATAAAGATAGACTAAACCAGTCTCAAAGGTGAGGTAAACTCAGATTGGGGTTGAACTGTCACAGCAATCGATTTTAAAATCCACGATTTAGCTCCGAGCCAAAAGCACATGATGTTCCAACCACCACCGCTATTTGGCCTGAGGAAAACATCAAGCTTTACTCGTGGATAAGCATGGGGGGATATAACTGCCAAATACAGAAAGCTTTCAAAAGTCATTACTGTAAAGGGACCCACTCCACTCTTAAAGGACTGTTTGCTAAGATGCGATTCCTTAAGGGCTTGTATTTCTGTGTCAAAAGAGTTAAAGGGTAGATGATATTTTCAATACTGAGAGCAGGATATGACTTCATTTCGCTAGTAACATCATCTAACCTTTCCTCCTCAATCCAAAACCAATGTACCAATGTGTGATGCTGCAGTCTCTGAAACTGTTGTAGATGCTGTGGTGTGTGGACAAATAGCGGAGACATTTCTCACAGAATCTTAATGGATTCGTCAAAAGGACAAAGCAGACCCGGCTGCCTTTCCGCCTTTAGAGATAACAACAGCGGGTGCCATACGGAAGCACAAATTAAAACCAGACGAAA
This sequence comes from Yasuhikotakia modesta, assembly GCA_036877545.1. Taxonomy (NCBI): domain Eukaryota; kingdom Metazoa; phylum Chordata; class Actinopteri; order Cypriniformes; family Botiidae; genus Yasuhikotakia; species Yasuhikotakia modesta. The sequence continues at coordinate 32,740 of JBAJNP010001712.1, forward strand.
CAGTTTGGTAGGATGCAGACTGTTCACTTCCATGCTGAGACGCATTTCAGAGGAACTCGAGTGGCAACCGAACACTGAGACCACAAAACTTTTGTCTTGTGGCTTTTTAATCTGAAAACTAGCTTAAATGAAAAATGGGTCACACACAGAAATATTCAATGTATTGGAATTGCATAAAGCCATGCTTTGAAGGCATACAAATAGCTCATAGCATGAGGTCAGGTATGGTGATCTGTGTTTCTTCAGTACTAACAAACTTGCATTATAGCATGCTTTGTTTTATACATTTACGCTTATTTATTTGGCAGACGCTTTAAGCGATTTACAGTGAATTCAATGTATACATTTTAATCACTGTCTGAGATAAAAGGTTGTGGATCGAACCCACAACCTTTGTGTTGCTAACGCAATGCTCTACCAGTTGAGCTACAGTTAAAATCCGGACATTCTGAGAAGCCAAAACCAAGTCCACAAAAATGGCACAAATTTAACAGTTTTCCAGTACAGATGCACTGCCCTACAAATAAAATGTTACTTGGTTTTAAGCCAAAGCCACAGTATATGTTATAGTCTGGAGATCTTATTTTAGGGTCAGCCAACTTCATTTTGAACACAGCGGTGGACCTCTGATGATTTAGCAAAACACACAAATCTATTATGTTGTCAATATTCAAAAGATGATTTAAATGAGTTATTTACATGCCATAGATCCAATGTATATTATTAGACTTTATTGCATTTTAATTTTCTGGGCTTTTGTTGCTTAGTCACTAGATCATTTTTAGCCCCAATTCTGGAAACAGGAAGTTCTCACAGAATGCCAAACTGAGTGGGATTTCTGATTTAGGCCAGAAACTCTCTGAGCATCTGCACCACGCTGCCTCTAGATCGGCTGAAAACACTCAAAGCATTTCTGCAGCGCAAACAGCACAAAAAACTAGGCCAGACTAATAGTTCTTTATTTGAAAACTTTGTTTGTAAACTTTTGTCACAACCTCCACTAATTTCCTATAAGAAATTCATGAACGCATCTCCGACAAACTTCCAAACACATTCTAACATAAGCATCTGTTAGCCATGCAAAGAACTAAAAAAATGTTTTTTTAGACATTGCATTATTAATAATGAAAGAAAAAACATCCATGTGAGTAACCTGAATATGTTATATGAAATTTTAGGAACTTAAAAACCCCCAGGCAAATTTCCATTAGCATGAATACAAGAAACTCTTTGTCTTCTTCAGACAGCAAAGCTATGACATTCTAAAACTGTGGTGCATTTGAACCTCAATATAGATCAAAGCAGAAAAGTGAGTTCATTAGCAATCAGTCTGTGTTCTGGATATGAAAGACTCTCTATTATAATCAGGGACTCTTCACATACTGTAATATGTTTGCATACTTTAATTCTGACAGGCTCTTACTCTGCCGCTTCACAAGCCTTTGTTCTGCCCATTAACACTTTCTTCTTACAGTGTGTTTGCAGCTCTTCCCTTGTGAAAAGGGCCTTACAGCGGAAGTGATGCTTTATGGCTGCTGTCTGCTGTTTAGATTATCTAGGCATAAACATCCACCATTAAAGCATCTAATAAATAAATGAATTTCATTGCATTTTATAGCAAAGGTGCACAATTAAGACCGGAACAAATGCTCCACATTCGTAATAAACAGTTGAAAATGTTTTCTTAACAGTTGAAAAACTAATAGTAATCAATAGTGAAGTCAATAATAGTAATCAACATTTCTGGTGTTGAATAAACAATTCTGGAGAGATGTAAACTTAAACATGTCAAAACTAATACATAAACCATTTGAAGTGTAGTTTAAATTAAAATAACCTGGATTGCTGTATACAGTATATGTATGGGAATGTATATTCTGGGAATAAATCAGTTAGCAGTTAGCCAGGTTACTTGACAAACTTGCACATTATATGACTGCCTTTGATCTGAGCTCAATATCAAAGAAAATCTGAGTCACATCAGCTCACAATAAATTCATAATCCTGTACAATATGAGCCACTTCACTCACAAATGATGTCTGGCTTTAAGAAATCTAATTACTATTGCTTTGTTTCATAGAAAAATAGTACTAATAAAGATACTGGGGGCGGAAATCATGTTCATTAGTTATCCTTGTGTAATCGACACATTATGTTTTCAGTTCTTTTTTACATGTTCTAAATACCACTAAATTAAGAAACGTCTCGCAGAGACACAAATATATCTGTAACAGTTAAGCTAACATGAACACTTTGCCTCAGCTAACTGCAGAGGAGCTAATTAAAGCCACCAAATTTATAGCAACAATTCAAAGGCGTTACCGATCCTCGCTTGAGTAATAATAGAGAATATGTGTTTAAGTGGGCTGTGCTGAATCTAAGTCAGACCCCATTACAGCTCAAGCAGATCTAAGTTTAGATCTTAATGCAAGATTCAAGTGAAGGTACTATGGCCTGTCCCCTGAGAGCATTAAACTACAATTACAGATTTACACTTCATATCACATTTACTTTATACCAGCTGCCATATTAGGAGCTTTCATTGCATAGCTCAGCTCTCAAACCAAATGTTATTAAATTCATCCCGCTCAATTTAACATTCAATCTGATCACAAAGGAAAGCAATTAAATACCACAGAGAATTAAAAAATGACGCCTGTTATGTAGATGATTTTTTCGATTTATATACACCCTCTTGTAAAAATCGTATTACTGTAGCCACTACAACCAGTCAATTAATTTATGGCTTGAGCGATTACAGAAGGAAATATTGTAAAAACATTTGACCTGGATAGTTACTCTAGCTTACAGTGTTTTAAAGGCCACACATTTATGAATTACACAAATATGCAAAACACAGACATAAAGTTGCTCTTTAACTAATTTCCAAATAATGTGTGTTCCTGTAGCTCAATTGTAACACAAAGGTTGTGGGTTCGATCCCAAGGAATACAAGTAGTGATAAAAATGTATACCATGAATTCACTGTAAGTCGCTTTGGATAAAAGTGTCTGTCAAATGAATAAATGTAATTTTTTATGCCATTATATTAGTTGTGTAAGTTGTGCTATTGAGTTAGCCAGTAACAAAACATACTGTCTACTTAGCAAGATTCTCTCTCTCTGCAGCACCCCACAGATGTTAAACTGAAATAGACTTGTGCCAGTCAGAGGTCTCATCAGAAACAAAGTCACATTCAACTATTTCTGTCTTTCAGAGGAAGGTACAGGATAAAGAGAAGAACACTTTTCTATGGAGATAATATCACCATGAGGAAGCGTAATTAAGAGCTTGTAGTGTTTCTGCCCTCTGCTATGGCTCTCACATACAGTGTATGTAAAATGACAAAATGCTGATTGTAATTATAGGGGAAAATATGCAAGGCAAGGGCACACAAACAGACTCAAAGAAAGCAAGATAACAGATGCAGAAGTGCATCCCAGCCAACAGGGGACATTCTCAGAATGTTAACTAACGTTGTCTTAAAGTAAGCAAAAAATATGCTAGTGCTAATGTTAGAAGAATGTTTTATAAAAAATGTTACAGAATTGTAAAAAAATTAACCAAGAAATACATCCAAAAAACTGGATGTTTTGAAAGTTCATAAAATGTCCTGTAATATTTTTGTTACTTAACTGCAACATTAATGAAACGTTCCTACAACCTAAAGCTGTTATCTATAATGCTTGATTTAGCTAAGCAGGACATGTTCACAGATCCACGCGGTTTGTTGATTAAACTGCAAGACTTCTAAAGTCTGAACAGATTCTGAAATTCTACAAATCACACACCAATCGCAGACTTGGCAAACAGCTACAGAAAACAGGGATCAAACACTAAACAACTGAAGATGCCACAGAACACAATAAACTGACAGAAACGCAAACCCTCCTATTTCTAGGACATATAAATGTCTTTGATTTCCATCAGTTGGTCAGCAGAGTTGATTCCAGGGGCGTCAAATATTTAACTGCCTCAAACAATCAAAGAGGTTTGATATCTTCAGACTAGACAGATTTATCTTCAGACTGTTGACGGAAGGGTATGTCAACATCAATTGCTCAATATCTGCAGATTGTCTCCAACTTAAAAACTTAGCGTAATGCTTAAAAAAATAATACCATATTATATCAGCTTAATGTAATGCATGATGGATATGCAAAACCGAGTCTTCATGCATTGCGTTAGCAGTCATAATAGCACAGCAATGCATCGTGGGAAGTGACCTGATATTTCTCATGCCTACCCTTAACATTAAGAAAATGTTTGCCTGGAGCTCAGCAATAACCTTTCAGACTGGTACCTGTGATGTTCTTATAGTTTTTCATAACACAGACCACACAAAAGAATACGACATAACCGAAAGCAGGACTATAAAATGAAATCCAGTGGTGAAGGTGCTATTCCTGGCCGTAATTGTCTTCTGCATTAATAATGTCCCTTTTAATACAGCAGCTGTTGAATGGTTCCGTTCAAATATGTGAATTTTCTCTCTCTCTCGTTCTTCCTGTCTTTGATGTTTCAGGAGTGAGGATTAAAAGCTCATTCGCAGAGAAAAATTGCCCCCTCAGCATCATTTTTAAAACCATGACCAGAAGACCAAACCCCAGTCCGTTTCCACTACTGTTTTGATTTAGTGCCACCTTTACAGTTTACGGTTTTATTATTAAATTAGATCTAACATTAAAAGTGTTGTTTACTGGACAACATCTCTCATTGGTCCAAAAAAATGTATTTATAATTTTTGAATCCTTTTGAATAATGAAGGATTACAAAATAATGCACAGGCTCTGGATAGAGAATTTAAGAAATGAACCATGCCAATGAATAAAAGATATAGAATTAAAGTACAATTATTCTTTATACTGAATTTCAAAAGCATATCATTAATATGTCTCAATACTTATTTTTTATATGATATTAAAACTATTTTAAAATAAAAAGTTCCTTTTTTAACCCTTGTGTGGTCTTAGAAGGGTAAAGTAAGACCTGCCTTTACTAAACCTCAAAAATAAGCAGCTAAATTTAATTTCAATCCTTAAATCTATTTTGCATGAGGAAACAACCTCATCATTTATCACAAACTCTTTAAATGTCTAGGTTTTAAAATGGTCACAGGTCATTTTGATGCCTAAGACAACACAAGGGTTAAACAGCCATCAGTCTGTTCTACAAGCACATTGTGGTGGATTATTTACCTCAACTTTATTTATGCTGTTTTCATGTCATCTTCTCCTTCCTTCCTGCATTCCTGACCTTTATTGTTGTTGTTGCTTTTTTGATGTACACTATAAATATTACACATAAAAAAAATTGTGATATTTGCTGGCCAGTGAATTTCATCCGTTCCCTCTGTTTTGTCCGTGGAGCCTTTTATTTAAGAGCGATCATGCCTTGTTCTAATTCCTTTCCCTCACTATTTATATCCCTCTTGTTTCCAGCGACCTTGGTCAGATCTTGTCCTTTTGTAGACTGTTTTCTCTGGGTTCCTCAGCAGCTATTGTGTCCATCTTGCAGGTTTCAAGTGTTTTCCAGCGTCACACTGATAAAGACTTAATTAATCAGACAAAGATAGAAGGTTAAACCCAAAGTGAAATCTGAACTTTAATCAGTAATGTTTTCTCTGATAAACAGTCTGATAAACATAAAAAGTCTGTGGATACCTGAGCTTGTGGTTACGAACGAGAGAGAGAGAGAGCGAGAGAGACAGAGTGAGTAAGAGACTTTTCTCCACAAATCTGAGTCTCCACACAAAATTACAGTGCCCACTCCATGTCTTTTCACATTAGAAAGATGAAAGCTATTTTTTATCACTGCCCCTTTTTGTGCTTGTGGTGGTGGTTTGCTAAACTTTAGCGATAACAAAACAGTGTCACATTGTGAGATATATACAATAAGCAAGCAGAAATCAACAAAGAAAGATTGCAGCTTTTTAGCAGATTTAAGCAATTTACCCAGCAGGCTTTGATGCACCACATATATGCCTACACACGTCGGTCTTAACCCACACACCCACACGGGGCAATCCAGCCAAATGACGCACTCGACATGCTCACACCAAACAAAAACAAAATTAATATTTTACATTCACCAGTAAACTACTTTCTTGTTGTACTCCATGCTTGCCTGAGCAAATACATTATGTTCCTGACTGGGCCAGTTCAGATTACAGTTCTGTTGACAGGAGGCCATATAACTCTCTCTTTAACAACCACCAGGATACGTTCTGTAATAAAAATAATCTGCTCTTCCCCTCAACACAGATCAGATGAGATGCAAACAGAATCTCCTGAGTGATCGCAACAAATTTCCACATCTATCTAGAAACTAGGCTAGCACTCAGACTTTAGTATTCCTCTACCAATAAACCAATGTGTAATATTTGCAGCTTTACCATCGTTTTACTTCAGTAAAAGTGTGATATAAATGGTTTTACCACACAGTTTTACTACAGATACTACACTTTGCTGTAGCAAAACCATGATCAGTTTGTGGTTAACGTGGTTTAAGTAACCAGGACTTTTTCGTTGCAGCTGTACTAAAATTATGGCATTAATTTTATAACGATGGTCAAACATTTGTTATGTGAACATTTGATAAATGTTAGCGTCACGTGTTCAAGCATGTTGACAACAGGATACTGCGTAAGTATATAAGTATTAAGCAAAAGCCCCTCAGGTTGTTCTTAGACTATTTTCTCTGTAATAAATACATTGTCACTCACTTTAAAAAAACAAGGACAAACAGTGATTTCTACAAATAAGGTAACAGGAAGTGGAGGGAAAACAGGTCTCACCTCATAATGTGCGACCCTCTGTGATTCTGAGATGAGCTGAGCGCTGCACACTTTGCAGTAACTGTCTGTGAAAAGACCCTGATCCACTTGTGTTGACTTCATCTGGACAAAAACAACAAAAATATGATTTTTACATCATACATTATATCCCATGATGCCCTTTAAATAAGCATGAGGAAGCTTGATGATAAAATCTGCATTGCACTTGATGTCCAGTAGACACTGTGATGTCATTAACACGCGTCACATTGGTTATTTATGAAAACATGTTGTTTCTGTCGCTTTCATTATTTCACTAGTAATTCGTTATTGTAATTATAATGGTGCGTCGACACCAGGACCTGACGTTCCTCTATTTGTGCTGCATTATACAACGCAAGCGGCTTATAACAAACTGCAGAGGTTGCAGAGCAGCTATAAAAAACTTTCATGTAATTTTTCATGTGGTAAAAATATAAATCCAGTTGTAAAAAGCAATAAAACAAATATGTTATCGCAAAGTTAACTTTAAATTTCTTCAACAGCGCGTGCTTCGCAGAAGATAAGTGCACAAGTCAAAAGCTCAAGGAGCTACAATTTATACATTAGTTATTTGACGGTTGCCAGTGGATATAGGTAGAGGTAAAAAAAAGTAATAAAGAGATTAAGGAACAGTAGGAAACCCTTGGCAATAACTAACACTTGAAACTTTACTTCTGAGGGAGAGAAGCGCTGCTTTTAGACTATAGAGACTTTAAATCCAGCAAACTTTATTTACATCTCAATTTTTCTAAACCTTACTTTTGTGTGTGCTGTGGGTAATGAAAAAACTGATGTAGTTGTCCTCTACAAACTGTTCTTCATAGTCCAATAAGAGCCTTCATTACTACAAATGACTAACACAGCTACACAGAAGTTGAGAAATAGCTTAAAAAAGCCACCAGGACATAAGAAATCTCATGAAATCTCTCTGGAGCTGCTGGAAAATGACATCCTTATTCTAGCATGTAACATGCTGAATGGCCTCAAAAACATACAAGCATTTTATGCTAAAACTTGACCATATATACTATATGACGTGTTTTATTATTATTACAAGTTTTTAGCTTGTTATTAAGCCTGCTTAGCTTGTTTTTGTTTTTTTTAACCATTCTTATGCTACATTGAAAAACAAAAATTTTTTTGTTTAATTTCAGCCTAGCTCTAAACTTGCCTGTAGTTTATTTCAACCTCATGAGGCAATTACTTTTATCAAACTGAAGTAAGACTATGAACAATTCCACAGCCACTGTGTGGAGTTCCTTCCTTTGGTTTCTGCAGTTTTCTGCTGTTTCTGGGTGTGTTTCATTAGGCCTGAAGCTCCACATAGAATATCACCCCCAGAAGACGCCAGATGACTTTATGTTTGGCATCTATGTTGCTGGTTTCTCTTTTGAAGACTTGCTCTTGGCAGTCTTGTGTAATATTTTGCACCACGACTCTTATCAGAAGCCAGATTATGATTTTCAGTGTTCCAGTGTGCTCTGATTTGCAAATGCTAATGACTTTGCAACTCGCCTAAAAATGAATAAATAAACATACAGAGCAGTTCCCAAATAGAGTCATTTACATTAACTCATGCATAAATATTAGGCATAACATGAACGTCATTATCATATTCATTCGTATGTAATTATTATAATATTTCACTCATCAGTTTATCGCTTATTTATCCCAGACACTAATCAATGCATCAGATTTAAAGATCCAGGCAACTGATCATGAAACAAGAGCGTTTTTTTCTCAATCTTTCATTTCAGATGGATTCTGAGAATGGATTATATGCCATTCCTGAAGATCAATGCAATGTCATTATGCATCCTTGAAAGAACGCTTCTCACAACCAATAATGCACCTTCAACAATATACATCAATATTGTGGTTCCTCACAAGGTCTTCTATATGTTTGTGTCCTCATCTCACCCATTCTCAAACAACAGTGGATCATCAGAAAAAGGCAACTTTCTCCAAAACAATGTGAGTTCAAGACTTGTATCTGAAGTTGCTCTGGGCAACAGACGGGCATAAGCTAGCAGAGATGAGAATAAAGACTATGAAGGATAACCCAGAATAGAGAAGCAGAGGGAGAAATTACAAGGGAGAGAAAGAAAAAGAAACGGAGAGAGGGTGTGGGGAGGTCTCCCTCACTCTCCCTCTGAGAAACTGCATAAATTCAACAGAACAAAATAGGCAAAATGCTATCACTGCAGCCCAAGTGCAATCGCTCTGACAAACACACATGTAGGGCACGCACACACACACACACACACACATCAAAAAACAATTGCATTATTAATCTGTCTGAGGCCTGTTTAGGGAGAGGGATGGGCAGACTGAGGCATATGAAATTCTCTCCCTGTCTTATTCTGAGAAAGTTTGATATTATTGGCATGCAAACATGATTTAAACAACACAATCTGTTAACCTCCTTAATAAATCTCCCTTTGCACAACTCATCGGTGCATGTTATTAAAAATAAGTGTTTGTTTGCCAGTTTTATTACAATCTTGTTTTCTGAAACATTTGTAGGTATAAAAATTAATACCAAACAATAAATTATATTACAAGTTTAGGTTGTAAGAATGTTTCTTAATGTTTCATAAATGTTAATGTTTTTAAAATGTTGCATTAACTACCTAAAAATAATGTGTTTGAAATATACAATACTGAAAAGTTTACTGCATAAATGTTTTTAAGAACTTTGAGAGAACTTTGTGAGAATGTGTTTTGATTCGTCAAATGGATCCAATCAAGTTCCAAATAATGTTCCAGAAGTACCGAAATGCATTTGCGTGGTGTTTCCTGCCTCTACATATAAATCATCCTCCAACCGCTTTAAAGTATGAAATATATACTGCAGTAGACAAACCAGAGCAAAAGCAGATTCACCTGCCCATCACTCAATCTCTGTTCCAAACCGCACATTCCGCAGACACACCGACTGCAGCTTTGTCCCTATTAAACCTGAGAGGAGGGAATATGAGCAGAACTGCGTGTGTGGCGTCCACAGAGAGGCGCATGCATGTGGGCAGCGGCAGAGGTTCAGAGAGGGCAGTGCAGTGGGCGGCCCTGACAAATGTTCCGGCTGTCACAGGTGTGCTGTAATCAGTTATGGGAGCACTGAGCTGGACAGCAGCTGCTTCAAGGTCTTCCTTTCTCTCACTTTAGCAGGAGAAAGTCCTGACACTGCAGACTCACTTTAAAACTCACTTTCTCTGAAACATCAAGCCATGCGTGTGTTGACGTTAAACACACATACTAGATAACTAAATTTAACACATTTGGAGGTGCAATCTGTAACTTTTTGGGGCAAAATGAATAGGTTGGCAAAGTGTGGAATTTTGTAAATATTCCAAGTTGAAATATTACAGGAATTTACTGGACTGTATCGTATACAGTCATAAACATTTTCTCTTCTTTAACAAATGACTTGAACTGTATGACATTATTCCCATATATTCCTGTGAATTCCCAGAATTCTGCAATCCTAAAAATAAACAAAAAATCAGTTATTAAGTAAGTGCATAATAAATCAGTGTTCAAAACAGTCTCCTTACTTTACCCTGATTAGCAACTGCATGTTTATGATAACGCCTTATATAATTGGAGCTCTTAGGTTCTGTTTTGCAAGAAACATCAATATGACCTCATTCATCTGTGTGATTACATCACATCCAAAATCACATAAAGCATAATGAACAGTCCATATGAATGCGCTATATTCACACTCCTCCGAAACCATACAACTGCGGTGTGAGAAACACACTTAAATTTAAGATGCAACCTTAAAGACGTTCACAAGTGTTTAACAGAGAAGCAGCAGCGTGTGATTCTGAACAAATTGTTCTTTTTTGGGTGTATATTCCAATGAATCACTTGATCCAGTGACAAAAACAGTTTTAATGATACGTTCACAAATCATCAGACTGATCCTGTTCTGGAATTCTCACTCAATAATCCGGTCACGGTGATTAACAGCTCACTGGAGGGAGGATTATAATAATAACTTAAATATGGGCCTGTCAGGAGTAAAGTTTCTAATCCCCGCTGGTGCTGAAAACATGCATGAACACACAACAGCACCGGTTGCTGAGTAATGGCCTGACGTCCCAGCCAAGCTCATTAAGATTCTGAGGCAACACATCACAACGCACAAAGAAAAGAAATGAGAGACAAGGCCTGTCTGTGTCCTGTACCAATCAAAATTACCATAGACAGCGGGCAGCCATAGCAGAGCAGCTTTCTGGAAGAACGGAGGTTTAGAGTTGATTGCCTTGCCATGCAAATACGGAATGAAATGAGCATTGATATAGAGTCATTGTTATCACAGAGTGGTGCAGTCATACATTGTGAATGAACAGCTATTCATCACTCCTAATTGTCAGCGTGAATGTTAATAAACTGATGCATGAGGCGTCGCAAACAAGATGTTGTATGTTGAATTACCGCAGGAACTCCAAAAACAGCTGTTTCACTTGTCAAAACTGAGAAGATTATCCGCTCACTGGTTTTAAGCCTTAAATGATTTCAATGACTCTTCAAAAAGAAAAAAAAACATAAATATTTGATTCCTCAGCTTGCATACATTTTATGTGGTCCAAACTACAGTTATGTATACAATTATGTATGTTAATTTTTTCCTTATATATTTTTGTATTACATTGCTAAACAATGTAAATGTTTGATTTTTATCTCTACCCTAATAAAATTCTTAAGCAAAATATACATCCAGGCACCACAAGATGAAAGCTTGTCCATGTTGTATTAATGAGATGCGACGTCTGATGACTGATTGCATGTAAGGTAAATAAGGTGAGGTAAGGCAAACAGATGCACAATTATGACATCATCATAAAGCTCAAATTAAATGATAGTTGGCCTATAAAAGTGAGCATAATATCAAGTATAGTCGCAGCACTTATCTAAAGTTAAATTCAGTGCATCCCTGAAGTAGGTCTATTATGCAAGCCAGCCAAAAGACAACAAAATGTCAGTTCAGGGAACACAAAGAAGATTTGTTCCCACTTCATAGACATTTCCAGGATATGGATGCAAATCACAGCCGTTTCCCCAAACAAAACAACACATTCTGCATAACTCTTGCGTGAACAGGGGTGACAGAAGATCTCTCGCAAGAAAATATGATGATGTAAAATAGAGAAAAATAGCCTTGCGCTGCTCAGTACCTGCTTGTTCTCATCTGCTAATCTCTCTAATGCTCTGTTGTACATAGTTGTTTAGTTTTCCTGACAGGTAAACAAAAAAAGTTCTCCTGGAGTGCTTATGGATAATTTAGAACCTGCGTACACCGCGAGCCGAGATAATTAAAGAAAAACAACGCTGCTTAGCGTCTCGCCAACTCGCTACCCCCAGCAACAGTTGTGCATGTCAAACACAGGACAGGTCCTCTTCTGACCTCCCCCAAATGCCCACCTCCTGGTTTTCAAAAAAAGTGACAGAGCGGATTCTCTTACCCAGCAGATGCCCCCGGTGCACAAGAACAAAGTGCCTCTCTTTGCTGGACTCATGAATTTTGGATGTTCTTGGACATGGGCTGTTATGTGGATATAGTACAAAATGTTTTTCCACCATCCAACGGAAGACAATGGTGTTGTGTGTCCAGGGGATGTGGAAAACATCTGCTGTGTGCTGAGGAGCAAGGAGATGTGATAAAGCTTATTGTTGCTTGATAAAGGTAAAATTGGCAACCAACAGCAGTGACCCGCCCCTGACAGCTCATAATACTAATTCGTCATGGTGCATTGAGCATCATGGCCTAAATTAAATTAAAAAGTCAATGGCCCGTTCACAACAAGAACGATAATTATAACGATAACTATATTATCATCTGAAGCAACAAACAGTAATATTTTGTTTATTCTTAACCCCCACTACCATTACGTTTACAGTCAAGGATTGACTGTGATATAAAGTCAAACTGTCAATATTTTTCATTCATCAGCTGGAGAAAAAAAACAACACTTTGGAAACAATCCCAGAGATACAGAATTAGATCAATGTTCTTTGTTGTTTAGTCATTGTTGTTAGCTTAGCAAAATCATTAGCATTCTTGATGTTAATGGACCTTAGTTTGATTATCAGTAATAATCTAACATCATTAATCTACTGTAAATGACAACAGAGTTTGCAGTCATCTAACAGTGTTTAGAACCAAACACACGTTTGAGGTTTTAGGTGGTCTTCAGATACACACACCCAAACAAAATCTGCTGTGTTCTGCGTGAAAGAGAAATATCTTTCTAACCTACGGTCAAGATAAAACCCCTCCCCACCTTTGCGGACGCGCTCCACTTTTTCAATGTCAGTACATTTCTCAGAGCAAGCACAGTTCATTGTTTCTTTCCTGTGGCTAGCTGAAGGTCAAACACCGTTCTCCTGTTCCATGGCTTTAATTGGAGGTTTCACTCATTCATATGAACCTCTTGTGAGAAAGCATAAGGGACAATCAATCATGTAGTTCTCTAACTGCTTTTAATGCTAACGCACTAAAAATATTCTTGGTCTGAAAACAGATTTTGCAAGAGTCACTGTCTGCAGTCTATATGTAAGTGGCATGTGTGTGCACTCAAGTTAGTAGATGTTATTATACATTTAACCTTAATTCACTAAATTTACAAATAGTGTGTTAGTCTGTATATAATAGTCTGTAGCCCGGTCAGTAAACACATAATTATAAAACATTCTCAAACAGGTTGGCAAACATACACTCCAAAGTCTACAAATTAAACCATTAAATGATCATTTCTAGGTTACCCAACACATAACATGGAAAAGCATACTAATGCTATACTGTTTTCTCTTTCTCTCCCTCTCTCACTCAAGCCATAAATCAGCCAAACGCCAGAGAAAATGTCAGAGTAAAATGTGACTTTTTCGTTTAATTCTACACAAATCATGTTATGCAATAGTTCATTGTTCATTAAGTTACCAGTTCGGCCCATATATTGTAAGTCTTCAGGTGCCCACAATGCATTTTCTGAGTTTTAGGACAAGCTGACCTTGTACAGTGCCACTGGTTATGCAGTGTGCTATTTAATTGGAGGCTGCCATTTTTTCCATCTTTAAAATCTGCATAGTGCTTTTATTCCCATGCCAACAAAGATAAATAACTTCACAAACTATAAAAGGGGTTTTGTGTCTGGTATAATATGAATTACGCAAACAGTGACTTGTGATTATAAATGTTATATTTAATTACACTAGAACTGATTAGAACACACATCACAATGGGAAAAATGTTTTCCAATGCTAGTGATTCTTATATTTTGTAAAGAATGTTATAGAGCGATAAGTTATAATAAATAGATGTTTAGAAAACATCTGAAATTTTAAGTATCATATTACATGTAAGTGTAGATAATCCTATTTTGAGGAATATTTCAGCCACTAAATTCGTTCAGCGTATATATTTTAATAACATTGAGGATAGCAAACGTTACTGGGTGTCTAAACTTCAGCTTTGCAATTTAATTCTTGTGAGCAAAAATGGAGAGATGGAAACAGATATTGTCACGTCCCTGAGCTTCAGCAGGGCCATTTTATTCTCTATAAGCTTTTCCAGAATCGTGGCTTTTGAGTATCCCACTGGATAAACAGTATTGGAGAGGCACTGAGCTGACACTTTTGCCTCAGAAGCCCTAAGAACCGAATTATGAGGCTCTTTGCCGCCAAAACTTCAGAACACAAGTATGTCTCAAAGAGTTCAGCTGTTCTAATTATAACAAACCCATGCTAAATTATGCATTGTCTGCGCAACAGCGCTTTTGAAATCTCAATTATTGCGATTTTATCACACAGAAAACAAAGTCTAAGGTTTAAGGCAGTCCATTAGTGCGGATAGCACAGTCTACAGAGATGAACCTCAACAGAAAATGCATTTGTATGACAGGCTACTCTACAGCTGAGATACCCCTTGCAGTGTTTTAAAAGAGGGATCCAAGATGAGGCAATATTTAGCTTAAGAGACTCTACAGTAACAGGGCCACCTTGTGGTGCACAGTTGAACCTTTTCTCAGAATAATTAATCCACCCACCCAAAGCCGTGAGATTTCACTGCCCCAGTACTGAGAAAATGGTTATTTTTAAAGCGTGTTATAAGGCAGCCAGGCATGCACATGAAAGCTAATGGGGAAAACGTTCAAATAAGTAAACTTTGAAGGAAAAGAACACTAGCTGGGAAGCTTGCACTGTGATAATAAACAGAAGTGATGCTGTAATATCTGATATTCTTCCTTTCTGACACTGTTTTTCACTGGCTAGCAGAAAATGTTAATTTGTTAACAAGCCATAATAACAAGAAATCAAAGACGAGCCTCTTCTCTCCGAACAGCAACACAGTGTCAAGAAAACATCAATAATTCACATCTCTCTATGCTCTCCTATAAACTGTTTATCCCGTAAGCTTGTACAGTCATGCACATCAAAAATGTATTTAAGCGTATCATAAATGCCACTTATCATCATGCTTTATTCTGCTGACTATATGAGAACTCTGTAATGGAAGATTCCCAAACAGACATGTTTGCATGTAAATATGTTGATAAATAAAGTTACTTTTACAAAGTACAGTAACTTCAGTCTTGTGCAGACAGTGTATGTATCCAGGATTAAACAAGAGGGGAACAGCTTATTACAAGAGACATCTGCTTTTGAGTCACGTATTTGCACTCGGAGGAATATGAAAGAGAATATTAATGCTACAATTGTTCTGCACGAAGATGATGTAAGTAACACCTGGAGAGGAAACTTTAAAGGGACAGTCTCGCTTTCCCAAAAAATAATATATACATGGGCATAATAGCTTAATAAAAGAGTTCGCTAAGTTTGCAAATGCTATAAAACAGTCATGCCCCTTGTTTCAGCAGTTATTGCCTTTTCTTTTAAGGTGGTTAAGAAAAGTGTATTTAATGCGGTCTACTGTAAAGGAAAATGTGCTTAAGCTCAGCTGTAAAGCTCTACCCGAATATTCATGATGTAACTTGTGTTCAATTTATTCTCTTTTATTTGGCTTCCATATAAAAAGAAAACAGAAAGGAAAACTTGTTTAAACTGTTCTTCCAGGTAAAAAAACAGGTAATGATGCTACAAATTCCCATCTCGGTAAATTACACACATCACAACAGGTGAAAACGAGGATCACAGCAGCCTCGAGTGAAAACTGACCCTGCCGGCATCGACGGGTTCTCAAGATTATACAGCAATACATAATTTATTCTTTTCAGTGAATGAAACAGCTGTCAGGTTTAAGAAACCGAGGTAGTAAGTCCAACAGTGCCTCGTGCAACGAAATGCGCCTTTTCAGGGTCATCGTCGCTTCCCAACAAAGACGTGAAGAAAATGACACGCTGCACAGATTTAAGATGCCAAACCTGGCATCACGTATAATGGCACGAAGCGCGTCTAGTTTTGATGTGGCACCGTACTGTAAACATCACACCACGCGACACATTGTCATCCAGCTCGTGCTAAAACTGGCATTTCCACGCGTTGTGCAAACTGAAAATGCATGAATATACAACCTACAGCACGAGGTGTCCAGTGATGCTCCGCATGTGTTTGATAAGTACATGCAAATGCGTCCGGAGAACGGTTAGTGTGAAATCGCGTTTATGCACAGACTCTCCCGTTAGATCAACTGTTTGCGGAGCATACCTGTAACTCTACGCTGTAGCCCTGATACAAGTGCGTCGGGGACACTGTCAGCTGCTGTTGCACTTGGAGGGAGAAGGTGTAATCCATTGACTGTACGGTGTAGACGCGTGTGTAGAATTGAGGATGCTCGCGTACATCTGCCTGCGGTCCTTCAGTTCAATTGCAGAGCGTTCTCCGCCCCGCCGTTCTCCATTGGCTGGACGGCTGGAGTAGTTTTTTTCTGCAGTAGTGGCTTTACAAGCTGGAATAAACAACAAGACAGTAGGGCACAAATGGGAAAGGCCAGTGAGAAGGTGATGCTGAATTAGATTGATCAAGCACCACGGCCAGTGTGGTTAAAGGGCAACCTTGTTATGCGTTCGGTCACACGTTTGGCTCCTGCAGACTGGTGAGCCTCAGTTACACAGTAACACAACACAGTAAAGTAACACAAACTCTCGAATCCCTTTCGTAGCAAATAATCAAGCTAAATTGTCTTTGTTCGTCTCTAACCGCGGACCTATAGGCATCATTAGCATTTCTGGGTTGTTTATGGCATTTCGATGCTTGAAAAAGTCCTAAAGTTATAACACAACACACGCTGTGAGTGAAAAAAATCCATTGACCTTAGAGTAAATTTTGATTATGATTTGAAGTGAAGCCAGGCTGCGTGGGGAGCAGTTCATCAGAATGACACTAAAGGGAATATGGCTCCAGGCTAAACTCTACTCTGGGATCCTGTGCAAAACAGCAAAGAAAGGCTTTTATTGAGCAATAAAACCATGTATCACATAGATGGTAACCAATTTAATTGAATTAGTTCTCTGCACAATTCAATTACGAAAATGCAATCATGGTCTGCGTTTAAACATGCAAGACATGCTACAACCCAGCCAACGTTCTTAGAACATTGGATAATGTTCTCTAAAAGTTCTCTCAAAGTTGTCAAAAACGTTTTGGCAGTAATGACAGTGGAAAGTCATGTATTGTATATCAAAATGTGACTCCAAAGTTGTTAGCGGATCATTTAAAAAAAATTATTGAATGTATAGTTTGAGTAACGTTTATATAACCAAACAGTAACATTAATGCAACATCTAAAAAAATTAGGGAAGATTAGGGAAATGTTTTTACAACCAAAAAGTGTTAGCTGGAAAGTGAATTTTCTTCAGCATTGGCTATGCACATTATTGACTTGCCGGTCATTTGTCTGTCAATTTGAATGGATGTTTACATTCTGGTTTAGACACAACTGTGAAGTGTTCAAGTTCTCGCCATGCTGTCTGTCCTTGGGTTTACATAAACAGTAAAAACTGTCCACTTCTCTGGCTGTAGGACTCAGTCAGTATCAAATCTCATTTTCAGGACTATATCTCTGGTGACAAGCTATTCTCCACTTGAGCCAGAATTATATGAGCTGCCACAGTCACAAAATGTGTATCATTTAAACTTTACTCAGCAAACCTCACAACCGCCTTAAACTGGGTGTGAGAGACTCCAAAGATGCAAGTCACAAGATCAAAGCAGGTTTCTGTGCAAAGATTGTGATGCTTTCAATTATTTCTTTTGAACTTAGAAGTTAATTGTATTCGCTTTAGTACAACTGAGTACAACACACAATAATCCGTAAAATAGTTATTGGATATTCAAAGTTTAACACAGAATCTTGCTTGAATGGTTTTCCCTTTGGTTACTTAAAATAATTTAGATAAAACAATTTTTATATAAGTATTTTATGGTTTAATTTGCCCTACGATAGGCCAACCTTTCAACATACACCAGAAAACTTTGAAATACATACCATCATGTTACGTAACAGAAGTCCTTGTTCCTAATAACATAATAATATAATTGACTTATCTAATACAATAAAAATGGCTGAAATTAGAGTTCTGAGCCTCTTTATCATTCCCACAGCAAACTATTCCGAGATTCCGAGAAATGCCAGAGAGTTAAATCTCTAGTGGATTGCGCATTCTATTCTTTCATTCTTAGGCTTATAGCTGACTGCAATTCAAATTCCCATCAGCTCATTTACATTCTCTACAGGAATTCTGGGTAAATAGGCATCTAGAATTTAAAAGTAGAAGCTGTTGGTTACTGCGTGACATTCACTGTTCGGTGGTTTGACCATCTCATACCATCACAATAAATCACTGAGGCGATCAAAGCGGTTGTGGAGGATTGAGACAGCAGTGTGGTGTGGGGACGTGTGAAAAATAGCTGAAGCAATTAAAAAAAACTTGTAATGTAACCAGCATTACTGACAATGAAAAATGTGGTTCATGAGGTAGCTAAAATATAGATCCATTATTAATAGCACTTACAGATAGTTGCCAAAGGTGGATCAAGGCAGATTACATGCGGTATTGTTTACTTGGCTGTTATTGTCATGTATTAAATTTCATTCACCATCTGCCGCTGTTTATACAGAGGAAACTATAAAGGCTTGCACACAGTGTGAAACATTTCCTTTGTGCTGAAATTAGTTGCCCCTGCCAGATTCAAATGTGACATGTCAGACAACTTTAGCCCCAGTCTGGGGTCTCTCACGGATGACAGCCATGACCCTGTGCTTTTGTGCTTTTCATTTTACTGTCAGCTGGAAACGTCATTTATTATAATTCAGTGTTATTGAAAAAATTAATACTTAAGCAATTCTATGCTACTTGTTTTTGTTAAATAGGAATTAACAGCAATCACACTAATTTATATTCCCTAAATAAATGTAATTAATTAAAATGAAATAGCAGTACAATTATGTGCTGTATTATTGGGCATTTGATATATTGGCTTGACTGTGACAGTAGCGCAATACTGTGTGTTGACTAAAATGCATTCCATGCAAGTTGTACAGTATATACTGCACTGGAAATAAAAGTTGCAAAACGCACAGTAAACGCAGATGCATGCCCAGCTCTGTGTATGGGTTTATATGGCACGTTGTGGCCTTCCTGAGAAGGCAAGATGAAAAAACAGGGAAGCATGTGGCGATCAGGCTTTAGGCAAATGCACCTTCAAAGTTAAACTTATGTTCTGCTTCACAGCCACTGCACAGCCCTCTGCCTGAGCACACACACAAACACACACACATTTACACCCATGCACACATGCCCTCATATAAACACACTCTGACAGGCACACACATACCAGTTTCCATACGGCTGTGGCTGACGGGGAAACCAAGGTCACCTACAATGATGTCACAGCTTCATCCTTAGGCAACTCTAGCCGCCCAACACAAACACAGAAAAAATATAGAGACGAGAGGGGGGAAGGGGGCTGGTGAGCCATCCGTCCTCTAGGGAAATTTTATACTTAAAGACGGATATGCAATGTGTGACTGCTGCGATTGTAACAGCATTGGATTTCATCCCATTTTGATCCTTCATGCTCTGCAGCTAAGCTTGTAATGCAGGCTTTAGCAGACTGTTCCAGCGCACAATGCACATAATAAGGCCCATAATATTCAAGACACATTCAACAAATGATGTCATTTTGCAGTAAATTTGACACAAAAGGTGTTTCAGGGGAGGGGAGAACATGTCAAGAAGGCATTAGATCTGATTCTCCCGGCACAGAAAATCTCACGATTAAGGACTATATTGGCCAATATATTTCCCCCGCAGGTTTTTGATGCTCTGTGAATGCACCTGTGGAATTTGCTGTAAAATCCACAAAATTTATTATACAGCAGAGAGGCCGGTGAGTGGTACAACCTTAAACCAAAAGATTCACTGCGATGTCACGTTTAATGCACTCGCTGGTATCCAGACCTCATTGGAGATGCTTTAAATGCTTTTGTGCTGATCCGAGACCAGTTTGACATTTTACTTTCAAACGGTTAAAACCTGCATAAGGGGAGCTTAAATTAGCACATGAAGACAATCGCAACCAGGAGCCCTTAAGAAAAATGCAACAATTTTTTTGAAAAATTCTCAGAATTTAGTTTTCATTTTAAAGGCAGGATGTGGTTTCTAGGCAGGGTTTTTCCAGGTAGCCTGTCAGTCACTTATGCCCAGGCGTTTTTAATGCTTGATAAGTGGTAAGGGTGAGTGAATATGCCCAGGGTAATGATGTAAGGAGATGTGATTTTTTCTTCCTCTGACACCATTCCAAGTGTGCACCAGTAGTGCACAGAATCAGGCCCTTGTGAAATTGAGGTCACACAGCTGCAAGCTCTTCTGTGCCACAACTGGTGATTCTGAGGACTGTGAGGAGAAAGGGCAGCCAATAGTTCTCTGCATGCAAGTTCGTGGCTTATTTAACACTCATATTCTCTTGTAGTTATGGTTAATAAAGTACAAAGCATTCATTTTTTCTCCTTCACAATTTGAAATCTGTGGTATTTTTTAGACAGACTTTTTTTTATTGAAAGGGAGCCTGTGCAATAAAAAAAAGAAAGAAAAGAAAAGCAATAATAGTAGTCTGACTGTAATATCTGTCCTGAAAATGGCTACGTACCCAAACTGATTTGAGTACAATTAATGTATTATTTTTACTAGATACAAGCTTCCACTAAGCAAACTGTTACTTCTAAGTAAAAACAAACAAACAACAAGACAAAGTAGCTTTAAACTTTTGGAAACGGCTCATTGAAATTGATACATCTTGTGTATTTACTGTAGTCTCAATGTGTAACAGATAACAAACACTAGCGGATCTTGTGTGCGCAGATATGCGTCCCATTTTCAGACCCGGGACAATTTTGCGCAAATCCTGTTTGCTTGACCGCCAACTCACGTGGAGGAAACCGCGATATTTCCATAGAAATCTGCATTGTAAGTTACCGTCCCTCTTACCGGTTTCTTGTTGTCCTTTTGTTTCTGTGACATTATTCCAAATGTGTTTCGTTTTTTAATATTTATTAGCTTATATGCACGTTATCCATAAAAGATTGCGGGTCGTTTTTACTATAGCCGGTAGCCATTTAAGATGGAAGAACTTCCGTTTTCATGCACAACTTTCTTAAGATTCATAGCGAGACGTATGAAGGCGATCAGTCCATTTGCAATCAATGCAATGGGATTCCATTGCAATACATTAACAACATATGAAGTTTTATTACCATTTTTACACATAAGCCTGTGTAAATAATTCTATCAACTTAAAGCCTAAAGCTCATACAGATGTTATTTATGTTAAGCGCATGTGACAAACTGAACGCTGCCATCTCCGTATCCCGTGTTATCAGATACAGTTAAATACATTAATCGTTGTGCAAAAACGTAGTGCTTCGTCAACGGCGCTAGGTGGCAGTATACATCCAAAACGACAACTATCTGCAGGGCAAGGTAAATATAGAGAAAGTGCATGTTTAAATATAACCAAAAAGAAATTGTAAGTCAGTACTTGCAGAACGTGCAAATATATGACATTAATAGTTACAGCTCTGTGTTTTGTGTGAGGTGTTGGCAGAAGTCTCAGAACACAGATAGCAGCTATAGGTTCACTTCAACAGTACATTTCTGACGTTGTACATCTTTTGTTATTGTCTTTAACAACTTAAGAGAAACATGAGAGATTTGAGAACAATGTGGGCAGAGAGGACCAGGGCTATTCATACAATCTGCCCACAAACACCCACAGAGCATTGTGTCCACAAGCAAACAGCATTTATCAGCTAGACACGTGGGGATGTGGTGCTTATGTTGGATATAGAAACAGATAAGGACAGTTTATAATGATTAAATTATAAGATCTTACGTCTTAAGACGTTGTCGATTGAGTCTTTGCGTGAACTG
Organism: Yasuhikotakia modesta; assembly: GCA_036877545.1. Taxonomy (NCBI): domain Eukaryota; kingdom Metazoa; phylum Chordata; class Actinopteri; order Cypriniformes; family Botiidae; genus Yasuhikotakia; species Yasuhikotakia modesta. The sequence continues at coordinate 54,950 of JBAJNP010001712.1, forward strand.
TTGGTTCTTTCAAACGAGTGTGTCTCCCTCATGTGGTGAGTTTGTGACACTACAGTTTAACCCAAAGGTGGGCATAGTTATTTATTGACCTTTATTTCATCCTGGAAAACTGTGTGTTGATGGTGTAAAATCTGGCTTGTTGAATCTATTTAAATTTGATCATGTTTAAAGTATAAAGAACAGCATCGCTTTGTGTTTATGCTTAAATGTACGAACAAGCCACCAGACAACAATTAAAGGATTTGGGTTATAACTGACATGATTATAGTACCTTCCACACACAGCCGGAAAACTAGAAAGAAAGTACTTAGTTTGGGAAAGAAAGTACTTAGTTTGGATTACGGCTGCTGAGTGTATAGGGGTTTCCTTCTGTACACTTCATTTCACACTCTTTCATTCCAAACCAAAGCTCTTCTTTTCCTTGAACCACACTTCTTTGTCTGTCTCCATTTAAACATCAGATCTGGGAAAAAATATGAGCTGGAAAACAAAGAGAGGCATTCTGGGAATGCGTGGTGCTTGCACTTAGAGAAGGCAGTCAGAGCCAGTGAGGGCCTGGCAGAGAAGTGCATGATGGGAGCCAGCCTTGCCCAGAGGGATGGAGAGAAGCCAGTGACTGTGCTGTTAATGTTGGAATCCCTCTTTCTCACATTCTGAAGCCCCCTCCACTTCCCAGACGGAGTATTAGTTGAGGTGTAAATGTCCAACAACATCTCACCTCCTGACACTGGACATCAACATGATGGACAGTGGCTGTTTTTCCTGCCAAGTCAAATGAGTTATTTTTCTCAGGTGTCTCAGTTTCTCAGCAATTTTGTGGGTTAAAATGAATGAAAAGACTTTATTCCGCTTTAAATTTCAGTCCCAGCTTTTTCACCGCTCGTGGTAATACTATATTTTATGTACAATTTGAAACAATATACACTGTAAAACAGTACACGTGTAATGACGTGGAGATAGAAGTTACTGGGAGATAGAAGGTCATCTGTTGTAAATGACACGATAGGATTTTCTTGTACAATTTTTTACAGTACAACTATATATATATATATATATAGATAAAATAGCAGAGGTTTTAACCAAGGCAAACACCACGCACCGTTTCACCCCTCCGTTCACAGTTTTATTCTGCTTGGCTGTTTTATAGTCTTTTGAGAAGCTGTGATTTTAATACCCCCGTTTCTCCAACAGAGGGAGTCTGGAATCTCCTGGCTCACTTCAGGGAATGATAGATTCCCCACCAGATAAAATATCGTTATCGACGAGCATTATCATTATTTTAACTTAATGTTCTGTCGATGTAAAAAAATGTCTTTTGAGATCTTTTCTATTGGTCTCTGTTTATTCTGTCTCCCTCTGTTCGTCTGAATAGCCATAGGCACTTGGAAAGATGATAGTTTGAGCACAAAGAAACATTGTCCAAAAAGAAAAATGCAGGTATGGCTGTTATTGGAGCTCATTAGCTCGAATCTAATGTCAGCATTTTTAAATGAGAGGGTATTTTTTGGGAGAAATCCTGTTTTCTTACATTCTGAGTCCTGTAGGAAATGCTTAGTATATACTCTTGTGTGCGTGTGCGCGCCTGTGCGTTCGTGTGCGCGCCTGTTCGTTCGTGTGCGTATAAAGAATAAAGCTGATAATGCACGAATATACTATATCTGAGAGCATAAGTTAGGTTTTAAGATGAAGATAAGTTTTAAGATAAGTTTATAAGATGAATTTTCTATACCTAGAGTAAAAGTCACAAGCCTGTATTTGCCCATCATTTTGCACCAATAAAATGATGTAATGTGCACATTACTGTGCTGCACATGCACAGTTATGTTACTGACGCACACACACACACACACACACACACACACACACACACACACAC
>JBAJNP010001713.1:0-56808 GCA_036877545.1 Yasuhikotakia modesta
AGGTGAGTCTTGCGATGACAGATGCACAGGCCATCCCTGCCTATGTGTGCGTCACTACCGATCTGACAAGATCATGTCACTTCCTGATGTTCTTTCACTGCTAATTATGGAAAGCAATAGAAAGACAGACAGATGCATCTTAAAGGAGAAAGAGACACTAACTGAAGAGGACAGTCGGGGGCTGACAGGTCAAAGAAGACAGATGCAGATATTACACAGAGAACAATGAGTTGTTGTGAGAGGTCACCTTCAAGGGAAGGCTTCTGATAAACTGATAAATGTATTGTGATAGATGCCACCCTGAATCTTCAAGGAATTATTGTCAAACCATGACCCTCTGATGCCACCAGATGGGAAACATCTAGAAGTCCAGAAAACTGGCCTAGCATAGCACCAATTCCATTTTAAACCCAAACTAGTGATTTGTGCATTCAACCCATCCAATTAATTCACACACTGGAGTAAATTAACAGTTTATTGGGTAAATTAACTACACATACCCCATGTTTTCACCTACACAGAATAGAATATAAAATGAACAGTTGATCATGTTTTGAATGCAATTATAAAATATTTAGATCTACTTTAGTTTTTATTGTGTAGAAATAAATGCATTTTGATGTGAGCAACTTAAAATTTTGATTTTTAAACTTAAAAAATTAAAGCCAACAGTACTAGATGTTTCAATTCAGTAAACTGCTCACAACTGACTGTCGCTGGTTCTGCTGAGATTTTCTCAGCTGTCATTCTAGTGAACAGAGTAAACCTGTCACTGTTTGTGCTGGTTCAGAAAAAGATGGAATGCATCACAGTTTAAATGTGTCGTGCCAGACAGGACCCATTAACTGTTAATGGAATTTACAAAGGAAATGTTATCAGTGAAAACATAACATACAAATGTGATAACTGGAATTGATTGTGATAATTGTAAACATCTCTAACTTTGGTTCTTGCAAATCTAAGCCCCTGAATATAACCAGCTTTAATTATTTTAAAATGCAAATCTTCAGTACTCTTGACACTTGAGAGGAGAGATGAAGATTGAGGGAAAGAAAAATGATAGTAAGAGTTGGGAAGAAGTGAAGCTGATAAGGAGAGTCATTATTCATGGCAGGTTCGGGTTATGTGAGGTACTGTATAAACGCAGCAATTCAAAGCAGATGAGACGTGAGACACCTGCCAATCCATTTAAAAACCACTGATCTCTCATACACGTCAATTCACAACCTACCCATTACTGCTGCAGATAAATGACATGATGTCATAAATGACATCATTCTGTTTCTGCTGACTGCATTTTATCTCACAGCATTCACCGCATGACCTAACTGTGTAGTAAAAGAGAGATGTACTGTTGAAGTAGTTGCCTTTGTGAGAGAGAGAGAGAGAGCGAGTGTGTGTGTCTGTGTGTGCGCGTAAGCATGTGGGTGTTGACAGTAGCTGCATCTGTAAACTCATTTATTTTGACCCATCACCATGCTAATTTCACAGCTAGCTCATCTTCCATTCATTTATTATACATTCACATCTATTCCAAAACAACCTCCCATCTCACATCATTTCCTTTTAGCGTTTAACTATGAACTGACCAGCTGTCATCCTTGTTCGTCTCTAAGCTGAAGCAACTTTACTAGACATGCAAATTCAGTCATTATGTACTCATGTCATTGCAAACCCAACTGAGTTTGGATTTCTGTTTAAGCCTAAAGATGTTATTTTCCATACACCAAAAGTAATAACAAAACAAAATCCACCTTAAAAGCAATGTGTGAACTTATGGTGGTTAATATAAGTCTTAGCGCTAAGAGTGAACCAAAGGCATTACTTGCCAAAACAATTGCCTTAAGAATCTTGTTCACCGAAAACAGCTTGGACACTTTACAATAAACGGCTTCTCTTGTGGTCAACAGAAGAAACAAAGTTACAGTTCTCAAAAGACATAAGGACGAGTGAACGACTTTTCATTTTAGGATAAACTACTCTTTCAACTTTTATTCCACCAGACCAGTCATGTCCCAAATCATCTTTAAAGCTCTTTCCTGCTTTTCCAACTAGATAAAAAATACTTTGTGTAAGTGGTTCTTTTGAACCTCTTTGAGCTACTAATGGGACCCTATAATTTGAATCAGCCTTGGGGATCACTTCAAAGGCACTGCAACCTTTTATTTAACCCAACTTAGCTCCGTAGAGTACATCCTTTTTGTGTAACGTGCCCACAATGTCTGTATTTTTGTCAGCGTTTGCACTCGTCTTATAACTGCTCCGAACGGCTGAAGTGAAACTGGAGTACAGCAAGAGTACAGCCTGTCAATACCAACATTCATATCCATTCCAACTTCTTCACAGACAGAAAAATCTTTGGCAAGCTCTGAAGGAGAAGTGGTTCCTATAAGAACATTTACCACTAAACAAATACACTTCAGTGGTTAACAAGACATGTGGGAGCTTCATGTCAAGGCGTAGAGCACTTTTAAAGAACCCACACTGCATATTTGTTCACGTCTTCTTAGTGAAAACACATGCAGTGTTGACTCAGATTCAATCCCCTAGGCTTGAAGCCACATGCCAGTCTCAAAAGTGTGAAACTGCTCTTTAAAAGATGTTTATTTGATGTTCGTACGCAAACACAAAGTTTAAAATACAATGCAATTCTTTCTGTTGCAAGTCTCAGCTACATACGTATGCTTACTGTGATCACACCAGCTCTAAAGTTTTACTTTCACTTTCATTTAGCTAAATTATTCACAGATCTGAGCTCGATACATAACTAATCTTCATCATTATTTTTTCAGTTTGGCCATAGGCGTCACTCTATTGCATCTGTTAAACTGAAATAACACTTTAAATCCGTAAGCATGGACAGTTCCGCTTGTAGCCATTTTTGATTCTTGCATTAATATGAGATGCACCTTTATAAAGTCTGAAATGGGAAGCCAGTGCATGGCGTCCAACCACCACAGATTCCATTAAAGCTTTTAGGTGGAATAACATGACTAGCTATAAAACTTTAAGCGGTTCTTCTGAGTGGAAGTGAAGCTGGGACACCTGGACTCCTGATAAATGATTTATGACCACCGACAAAAGCAGTAGCTAAATAAAAAAACATTGAAATGTGTTGTTGGAAATGGCATTAAAAATCCATCACTGCACTTTAATTGACAGGGTACTGAGAGACACTTCAAGTAGAATTGTTCGCCCACAGCAGTGTACAGTATCAGAGGAATTTAAAGGAAAATGTTGACCTAAAATCTACAACAAGCGGAAAAACTCCACAAATTGTCATAAAATTAGCGGTAATCTCCATCCCCAACACTTTTGAGTATCATGGCTGTAAGCTTTTCCTGGATACACAGACTGAGAGAAAACATCACCGTACTTTATATTTAAATATATATCCACATATTTTTGGACCTCCCAGTTCAGCAAAGCTTTACTTCACTAACAAAACATATTTTGTGTTTAATTCTGCATCATTGAACATAAAAAGTCATCATTCAGTATTGTGGTAAATATCACAGTTATGCTATAATCATCTGACATCATCATTGTACTGTACTATGATGTCACCACAGCACAGTACTTTTTCATATGCCTGCAAAATGGTGCAGAATAGCAGTTTTTAAAAACTTGCACTCAAGAGGTGTACCGGTAAATGCTTTGGGAAAGGTGGCTGCCAAATAACTACTTACTACATAGAGTGAATGCAACTGCTTTGGAACGGAGCCCTAGTTAAACAGCTGCATCCGCTCTTATCTGGAATTTAAATGGCACACATTTCATTTAAATGAGAAACTGCATAAAGCTTTTAAATGAGTTCATTTAATAACGTTTTCTGATGACGATCTCTCCAGAGACACACTTGCAATTCAACGGCACACAAAAGTTGTGTTATTAACCTCTATCTACTAACCTGGTTCACAACACCAGCTCATGTTTTTAAACAATACAATGTATTTATGGCCCCTCATTTCTCTCTGTCTATTGTGCTTAATGAAAGTGATAAATCACTCTTACTGTATAATAGCAAATTATCTGAGGTGGATTTTATTTCAAAGTGTGTTATTGTAAACGATGTGTGAAATATTTACCATTTCGTTTTATTGTTTATTACACCAGGATAGGATGAAATAGAGCCTCATCGTTTTGGATCCACCCACAAGGAGTTGATGAATTTTAGGCGGCGTGGCTGAGGTAAAATTTGCTTCTTGTGGGCATGCAGTCATAAGGGCAGTTTTTCAATGCCAGAAAACTGACTATGATTTACTTTAGTATTTAGAGAGTGGAAGATTGTGTTTGTAATATTAATGGTACTTGCTATAGATGCAATATACTTAGATGGACTTTACATTTTAGTGTGTGACAAAAATATTGCTTTCTAAATAATGTGACTTATGATATTTTTGGCCAAAACACTCTTATAGAAGAAACCCAAACCATATCTAATGAAACTTATGAAATGGGCTAATAAGTAACCACCTAGCAATGCCCCAGCAACCACTTAGTAATGCCCTAGCAACCAATAAAAACAGCTTAACACACTAAACAATACGCTTTAGCAACAACTCAGCAACCCACAACACACACATTTTCACCACCCAGAAAATGTTCAAATCAAACTATAAATACATTTCCACTGTAATTTTAAAGTACACACCAGACAATGGTCACCTATGAGTCATTGAGCTTTCACAGCCAGGCATGCAACACCTCACAGCGCCGCCCAATGAGATCCATCCCACACCTCTGTGTCCCGCTGACCCCCATATATCATCACGCTCTGTGCCACTTTCCATTACACTTTCCCCCATGCGCAAGATCAGCAGAAGGACCAAACCAAGCATCCAGACTGGAGGTTTCAGATGAGACAGAGACTCGGCCCACATGCATTAACTCAGCCCTTAGCTTCATATATGGAGATATAACAAAGTCACAAATTACAGCGTAGGCAGAGCTGGAGAAACACAACCATTAAAATTTTAACTTTATTAAATTATAAACTATACAATTCTAAAGTTTAATGTTGGCTTGTTAATGTTAAGCTTGTGTGTGTGTGTGTGTGAGAGTATGAGTGAGAGAGAGAGAGAGAGAGAGAGAGAGAGGGATGATTTTCTGTTTGCTTGCCACAATACTTAAATCTTGTACTTTTACAGTATGAATAATACATTCTGTCTTTGTGTAACTTTATTCATTATTATTATTATTAACACTGTTTTTACACATTGATTTTTTTCCTTCATTATTAGTCCGCCACTGCCTGTTTTTTTAAACTTTTTATAAACCTCACACAGCAAAGCAGATGCGTGAAAGGTGATGACAGCAGCTGCAGTGATCGTTCCAGCTGGAGTGTTAAAGTCACACTTACGGAGTTCTCCAACTTTGAGAATCTCACACAGCATCTTGGTCAGTTCGATACTGCTGCGGCCGAACGGACACTCATGCTTGTCTTCACGGCTGCTGTTTTCCAGAACAATCTGTAACACACACACACACACACACACAAAAGTCAAGGGCACTGAGCATGAGTGACTGCCTCACTTTTTGTTTAAAATTATCTACAGGGAGAGTAACATGTTATTGACAACATAATCATTATATAAAGTATTTTTAAATAAAGGCCATAGCATAATTTAGTTTGAAGGAATACAATGGATTCACTGAAATAGGTGCTGTATCCAATTACAGAGACACCGGACAATGGATGAAGCCTTGGAGTGGAACATCACAGTTAAAGAGTGATGTGAGGGGACACGGAACATCCTCATTCATCAATACTTTAACTTCACACTAAGTCTGTGTGTGTGTGTGTGATTGTGTAGGTGGAGGGCTGGTTGACAGAGAAGGCGTGAACAAACACAAACAATGTTGTTTTAGCAAGATTAGCAAAGGGACATTGTGAAACCACTTTGTCCCTGAACTCCTGCATAATTGCATGATATGAGATTATAAATGTGGAGGAATAAACCGAATGGCAGCATAATGCATTTAACACAGCACATATCTCAATGCAAACGCACGACTGCAGTGGTGAAGCAATTTTTGGCTTCAGAGATGTTAATTGAGCACTAGTCAGATTATAAATAAATACAAGCGTTTCTTCACCTCCCTGCTGTAGGTGTGCGAGCGTGTCTTACCCTGATATAGGCGTCCTGATGGTGCCTGGCAAAATACAGCATGTTATCGAGTGCCAACATCCCCGGAGGAATCTGAGTAAAATCCACCGCAGGATTCACGTGATTCTGCACAAACACACAAGAAAATGCGCTCAGAACGGCGCAGGAAAACACGCTCCAGCCGCCACTTCATGACTTGAATCATAATGGTAATGAGAGCCCAGCATTGCATTTTAAATACACTAGCAACGATACGATTAGCATCAAATGTTGCATCAAAAAGCATCCCCTGTGGCTGGCAAGGGCCCTGTAAGCTCTCTGCAAATATAAGGTCAATGATATATCTGCCGTCTCAACCCGCCTGTCTACCTCAAACTTATCTACGCTTTTCAAACAATGCAAGACAGTCGCCTTTGCAGATGAGGGTTGCGAGGCTGTCTGACTGGGTTTAGGGTTGCCAATTACAACCCTAATTGTTGTCTTTGAAACCTACAGCCCTCATATACACACTGGTGCGTCTGGGGTGCTGAAAAGCAGAGAAAAGGCTGATTACAGAAGAAACGTAAGGTGATTGAGGGTCCTGCAGTCTGAAACTACTTATTAAAGAGACTCTGTATTTTGTTTTCAGAGACAGAGTAACAACTGAATTAAGCTGTGGTCAATGCAAACTAAATAAGTGTTGTGCATTCTTCGAAATGTTTAGCTTTTGCCTTATGGAATAATGCATGTAAATATACAATATACAAATAATTATATGCAAATATGCAATACATACCAATAATTATATACATGCACATAATGTATATACATGCATTATATATTACATGCATATAGTTGTATGTACATATATATAGTACTTAAAACACATCTGTGGTGAGGGCAAAGGGACCATATTCCCATCCAGGAATGTAACAATATCCTGAAGGAATTGAAACACAGCCCTCAGTGTGTCACTGTTGTCTTAACTTTCCATGTAGCTTCCAAATAGCAACAGAAATAGGATTTAACTCCACGCTTTTCCTGACACTCTGCAGAAATAGCAGTCAGGAAAACTAGCGCATATGTGTGTAATGTGAGGAGGTGTTAAAACTGCAGGAGAAGTTTAAGGCTGGTCTTATCTTCAGGCCGCACACAGCACTGTGGAAAGAGTCTTAGTGCCCTCAGAAGCTCAAAGGGATTTAGGAGCAGGAAAACTTCAGTTAAACCTCCTCCAAACCACTGACCACAACATGTTCTCAACACAGACCTTCTCTGTTCTTCTTCACACCTGTTTAACAACATATTCTTCAAAACAGGATGATAAATATTTAAAAGCAGGTGATGCATGCTATCCCAGCATGCTTTGAGAAAGAGCTTTATTGGGCTAGACTTTAGACTTTAAAGTGTCTATGTTAAGAATGTAGTTGTACATTGTAACTACTGATTAACAACATGTATTTAATATAGAGCTAAGGTTAGAGATTGGGATTAGTTAAGTCAGCTGAATTTAATTATATATTTATAGTTATTGTTACAGTAAAATAAAGTATTACTGTATCTTGTTTGCAGCACTAAAAATTACTGCTTCATTTATTTACTTTCAAACTTTCACATATCATAAATAATTGATATATCACTCAGGCTTAGATGTGACAGTTTAAAATCTGGTTGACAAACTGACATGAGGGAACATGATAACATTCAAAATATGACACATTGATTGGCAGCATCAATGCAAAACAAGTCTAATGAAGTGACCAGTTTTGATGATAATAATGTGAAATATGTCAAATCTTATAAAAGACCTCTGAGTAAAACTAATGAATTGGAACTTACAATGAAGCCCAGCTTTTTGTAGTCTCGGGTGTACATGGACTTGCGCTTCTCAATGCTGCCGGTGCTGTTGGATTCACACTCCACATCAAACGCGATCCTGCGCAGCTCGAAAATAATGTCCCTCTGAGCCTGCACACACAGACACAGACACATTCTTAAAACTGTATCTGACAGATCAGGTCTATCATTAAATCTGTAGACAGACACACACCTGGTCTTGCGGGTCCATCTTCGTCATCATTCGGTCCTCCAGGAGGTTAAAGGTCAAGACCTGCAGCACATAGAGCTGGTGGGCCATCTCATCATTTATGGGCTTGTTACTTCTGATCACGTTCTGAAAACGAGGAGGAGATATGAAGAATATATGACTGCTGTGAAGATCAAACAGGGTTTCCAACTTTAAACCAATGAGATGCTATGACTGTAATTTCCTAATCAACTATTGATTACTGATGGAAGATTCTTTATGCATTTGGTAGAGACACTTTATCCAAAGCCACCTGCACTGGATTTAAGGTCCTGTTTATAAGCTAATGGATTCTGTGGGAACCCATTTGAACCCATGACCTTCTTATTGTTACAGTAGCACACTGCTCTTCTGTTGAAGCAACAGGAACACTGAGCATAAATAGTACAATGTAAATTCCCTATATTGTAGACGTTTCCATGACTTTCTTATACCATTGAAGTTTTAATAATTCCATTAAAATAAAAAAAATAGCTATACAAGAAAAAAAGCAGAGAAAAGGGAAGTTATACAGAGTACATACTATAAGACACTGTAGTACACTAAGGACTTACACTGAGGATGATTGAGCGCAGCTGTTTCTGTGCTAGAATGTGGGCCATCTCCTACAATCAGAAAATGAAACATATTCACTTTATCACACACACTCATGCACACACATGCATCTCGATTAACCCGCAGCTCTGCATGCGACATGAAACTGCGTGAGTCAAATATCAGTTAAACGACACTCATCAGCTACACAGGTTCAACCCAACAAGAGAGCACTTACTGTTAGAGGACAATCAAGGATGTTCACATTGTCCTCATCAAACTACCATTACAGCACAGCAAGGGGAAGAAATGATGAGAGAAACAGAGAGAACGAGACAGAAAGAGAGCAAAGAGTGAGAGACAAAACGGAGAGAAAGCAGAGACATTTTGTTAGTAGCACAGAATTTAGAGGTCAGCAATACAGATCTGCAGACACTGTAAAATGACGTTTAGGATTTAAGATGGTTACGTTAGCACAACGGGACCCTGACAGCGTGTTTACACAGTAGGTTGAGCTAATCTGTCAGTTGTTGTTCTCTGTCATCTTTGTGTCTTGTCTAATGGTCCACTGGTACACATCATTGGAAGTTTCTTATTGGCTTGTCAGTTATTTCAGGTAAAGGTGGATGACTGTGTGACCTTATATTTACTAAATTTGCTTACAATGAGACTAGAGTAGCACTTTAATCTACAGTCCAACTCAACATGTACTTAATGCAATATATAATAGCTCTGAGCTTAACCCTAAATCTAACCGTAACTCATTTTATAGTACTTAGTTTACCAAACAAAGTACTGTAAGTCTACAGTACAGTATACAGTAGTGCCTATACTGTAAAATGAAGTGCAACCTGATATTATGCACATACAAAAACATAAACAGACACCCACCCACATGCACTCATGCACATACAGGGACAAACTAATGTTATTATGGCAATTTATATGATATTCAGTACTTGCATGAGCATATTTTCTCACAAGCTTACTGTAAATTTTTACACTGTTTTCTAACCCTGAGTGACTTGAGAAGGCATTGCTCTGTTCTCACTAAAAGCTCAACAATGAAACCTGTGACATATTGCAGTCAATCAAAACATATCTGATGTTTAATACGCAGCTATGCGAAGCAGGATGAGATGAGAACCAATGAGATTGTATGGACGGGGTTACAATACAATAAAATCAAGGAATAGTCATGATTGGTTAGAACAAAAACTTAAAATGCAGAAAAGACATGCTTTGCCTTAAACATTCCTGTGAAGCACCTAGGCAACAACAATCGATTGAAAAAAAGCAGAAAATATTCTGTGTGTGTGTGTGTCTGTGTGTGTGTGTGTGTGTGTGTGTGTGTGTGTGTGTGTTGTACCTGTCTCTTCTCCTCAGGGGCTTTGAGGAACAATGCATTAATCACTGCAATGGTGTAAGTCTGAATATCCTGATCCGTTCTGTCCCAGACACACAAATAAACAGCAAAGAAACAGAAAGCTGCAATTAAAGGTACAATTCACCCCAAAATATTAGCCTTTATAATAAAAGGATACAGTAAACTAGCAGGTCAAATGCCAAAAGTGCACTGAATACAGCACATTTTATATACAGTATATTAATCAATTAAATGATGCAATACAATCTATTCCAAAAACAAGACATTCAAAACAAAGCCGTTACGCTCCATACCCTTGCAGATGCGGTATCAGCTGGCCAATGGTGATTTCTTGAGCCACCTTCTGGTAGAGATCTTGACTGTTGAGCACCATAGATTCCAGGATGGCCAGAGATCTCTGAAGCACAGCAGTGTCCATGGCAGACTTGCAGACAAAACTGGCAATCTAGTGATGAAGCGACAGGGCTTTGATCATTCAACAATGTCAGAGAAACTTAGATCTTAAGTACTTAAAAGCCTGACTTCCACAGACACAGAGGAACTTATAAAATCACCCACCTTCTTGATGAAGGCCACAGAGAAGGTGTCCCAGGAGACAATGCCATGGTCCATGAGCTCCACAAAGGCAGTCAACGTGAAGGAGAGAAGGTCACCAAAGCTATTAAACAAAAGACAACAGCCACTAGCCAAGTCTCCACCACTCATCTGCAGCTAAAAAAGAGCTAAGCTTTAGCTTGACAGAGCAACAGAAGCGAGAAGAATCAGGTGCTAACAGCTGGAGAATGGATTAGCAGAGAGTTAGCAGCAGCAAAGACGCTAAGAAATGCAGCTGTTTGCGTGGAACACAGTTACGGTAACTTACCACACAAAATGTGTGTAAATAAATAAATAATAGTTTCTTTTATGGAAGAATAAATTATTTCTCTATTGAAAAATGAAAAAATTTAAATTAATCTGAATAATTTAAATTGGTGAAATGTAAAAGGCTAAACCTGTGATGATGCCACAGAGTTTATATTCGACTTTATTGTGAATTTAACACCATGCAGCCCCTTAACTGTATGGTATAAAACATTAACCAAATAAAGTCAAAGTTCTGAGTAAATTACAGTTTTGGTAAATCAATTAAATCTCTTTAAAACTTAACCTGAGAAAATCTTGATAAGTTTGAATTAAATTAGTATTTTACAGACACAGAGCAGTTTTAAGTGAGTAATACTGCCCCCCATTGTTACAAGTACCTCATGCCTTCTCATCATAACAAAACAACTACAACAAGGCAAAACTTACAACATAAACTGCAGCTTTGATGAAAAGCAATAGAATAATTAAATATAAATGGCTTATGACAATTCTGTGCATGTTCTGTTGAGGGCATATTTGAGTGCTGGAGGGAGTTAATACAGCAAAGTTAAACCTCAAAGGATATTAGTTTATTAATAAATGCATTTATAGAAACTGACTGCAGTGAGATTGGAGTGTTAAATTTAAACAGTTTTAAAATGTGAGGTGAATCACTTCAACCATATTGTGAGTGTGTTTACTTGTGTGTATAACACTGACAAAGTAATTGGATAAGTTTAACTGGATAAGTGCAACAAGTTTTTTTATCTTTGCAACTACACTTGACTTAAAACTAATAGGACTAATTGAAAGCTTTTGAATAAATAATTGGAAAACAAATGCACAGGTGTGCTGCATTTACTTGCGATTGGAAAAAAGTGTTTAGTATAAAGTGCCTTTAAGCACCTTTAAGTTGCCCAATACCACATGCAAAGAAAAGAAGGAAAGCTGATTAGGTTACATGGAAATAATCATCCAAACAAAATGAGAAAATTCTTGGAAAGCAGTGACTCCAGCAGTTGAGTGTCCCATCAGTGGGATCAGTTTGGAGCACTTAGGCCAGAGCTCTGAACATGCAGAGACTCTGAGGTTAGAGAGTAAGAGTTGGAGGGAGGGTTATCCCGCTCAGTGGGCGGGGCTTACCACGGCTTCATTATCTTCTGTAGTTTCTGATACCGCCTGAAAAGATTTAAAAACTTTGACGTCAGAAAGACAGAAACACTTGTAAGGCCAGGGTCTGTATTCCTTATTAATACAACAACAAAACAAAAATCTGTGGAAAAGTGTTTACATATTTTAAACAAGGTACAATTGGTCTCAAACATCCACTGACGCATGAGCTGAGAGGAAAATATTACAGCAAACCAACAATCATTCCTCCATTCTCACATTAAATGCACAATATGTGCTTAACTCCCTGCAACAAGCAAGTATAAATTATTTTTGAGTATCTATTATAAACCAACACATATTATGTTACATTCAAGTATAACACATTTAAACATATGCTGTGATTCATTGTCGAACCCGAGTCACATTTTGCATGTTGGTCATGTCATTTGCTGACCTAATGGCTTGCACTGTACTTTAAATGACAGTCTGGTCTGTTGTGTGTGTTGTGTTACAAACACACCAGTTGAAGACAAACACCATTCAGCACAAGTTTTAAAACACACTAAGTACATTGTGTTGGTTATGTTGTTGTTTTATGTTTGGTCTTGTCTTCTATTTTATATATTTTATCTATCAGCACAACTCCATCCTCACCCAAAGGGTAAAGTTAGTATTCAGTCACAGCTTTCGAATAAAAAGCCATATTTGACATTAGTATTTGACACCTGCGTGGTTGGCTCAAAACCCACCAATTTATACCCATAACAAGCAAAGCAATAGTTTTCCATTATGCATTTTGGGAATGCATTTTTTCCGCTATGAACAACCTGTTATTGCAGCACATGACCAGTAGATGGAGCAACATCACAATTCATTCAGTCCTACAGCTGCAGGACTGAATGAAGTCCAGACCATGTCGCCGGTCAGTGGCTCATAAAAACATGGCAGGAATCTGAGACACTGTGTGTCTGAGTGCATCCACGTGTCCACTTTGATTCTCATTGGCATGAAAAAACTGCTTAGAAAGCCACATGTAGGTTGTTTGAGGTCAGGAGCCGTCTCTCCATGTCAGATCTTCAGCGCACCAAGATCCTCGAAATTCCGGGGATTTAAAAACGCAGCTTTTGAGTTGCAAGGGATGTTAAGCAAGGGATGATGTCATTAGGTTTACATGTTACAGAAAACATACAGAAGTATGAAGGCCGCTGTTTCTGATCATGTGCGGTTTATGTCTGGTCTCCCCTGAGATCCACCAGCTGGATGAAACCGGGATTCTCATACAATTAACGTCAAACTGATGCTGGAACAGCGTTTGGTAATCTGACATATTAGTGAGTGAAACAGAACAGGCCACAGGAAAATGTATGGCTGTAATTTCATCCACTGGGAACTGATTGGATCAAAAAATGGAGGTGACGTTCCAGATTTGAGGCAGGTGCTTGGAGAGAAGGGGTAGAAAAATGAGGCCTGGTGACAACAGCCAAAAACAGATGCTTCAGTTGTTTACTGAAGTTGTTGTTTGTTTAGAGGCAAATGTTCTTTATAAAACTACATTAACAACAAAAACTCCAAACATGTTTATTTTTCTTTCGGGAAATAATATCCACACAAGACTCAAAACATACATCATGGAAGTAAAATGTCCATTTTGATTTCATGCTAACTTCCAGGACTTAAAATCTGAGTTCTTCAGTGTTTGAAGAGCAGTTCCAAAAAAATCAATCTTCATGTTTTATCACAGCAGGTTCATGTTGTCCTCTAAATAGGTTTCTTCAGTTTCCTTGTCTCCATACTTTTCTGCTTTGTCACTCTTTCGTTCTCTCTCACTCTTTCATTCTCTCTTACTCTCTCTTGCTCACTCGCTCGCTTACTCAGACCACTGTATCCTCATGGGACCATCTCCTGTATATACAAGCTAAAAAATCTCCAGCTCAGCAGATCATCTGTCCCTAGTTTAACCTTCAGCTGATATGACCCTCACTGCCAGTCTATGCGGCTGCTTTATATGAGAGAAGATACCGGAGGAGGGAATGATATCTGTGTTATTAATAAACCTGTGTTAGTTTGCTTAAATTAAAAAGTTTTTGCCTTTCTCTGATAGGACAGCATAAAAAAGTAGCCTACAAAGCTGGGCCCAACAAATAATACAAACATCTGAGTCACGTCTGAGGGAACGCCGCGGTGAGGTGTCGCGTTTGGGGGAGACGCCCTGGTGAGGGGTAACATTTAAGGGGTTGCATCAGGTTGTTTAGCCACACGAGGTTTCCAAGCTCCAAATGTAAACATTCATTGACAAGTTCTCAGAACATCTCAGAACTGAGACATCTGGTGGATATATTTCAATACAGTGCAAGTCATTAGTCCCTCCATGTCTTACTCTGGTTTCAGTTGTCAGGACAATCATCACGCAAACACCAAGACCATCTTGATGCAAAACAGACTGAAGTAAACGCAGCCACAAAGAAAAACAGTTACTTACTCAGTCCCGCTCTCCACCATCTGCGTAAGCACAGAGATCCCATCGAGGTTGATAAATTCCTGAGCGAAGGTGATATCCCGTGAGGAGTTGGCCAGATCCTTCAGAGCATCCAGCTTCATGTCCATGCTGGACGACTGGATGCGCTCATGCAGCTGCTGGGCCATCTGGGCCTGTTGCCATGGTCACAGAAGAGGCGTGTTAATGAGAGGGTGACAGACCGTCATGGAGGTCAGGGTTTAGTCACATGACTCAAGAAAGTAGGAGAGACGGCTTGTCTAAGAGTCACTGAATGTGAAACCGATCCCTTATTGTTCACAAGTTATCTGTGGGTCCACTTGGTTTGTGAGCCTTAAAAACTTGGTATTGAGTTCTGCATGTACAGTGACTCAAAAAGCATATTTGTAATAAAAGCTGTAAAATGTTGTAAAAAAGTTACTTGCTGAGTTACTCTTAACTTTTAAATTTGCAAGTTTAAGTGCTAAGCAATTAGAAATTGTCTGGCAATGAAATTAAACTGATTAAAGTACACAGTGCCCAATTATATATCATTATTATGATAACTTATTATTTTAAATCATAACAAAATTCACTTACTATTCAACTTCAACACAGGGTATTAAAGCAACTCAAAGCAGTTTCAGTTAGAGTTGGCAGTTTTTAGAGGTGAGCGACAGTAATTGTCATGTAATTTGTTCTGTATGATCCATCGCTGCCCACATGAGGACAGTAATAAATTAACAGGGATGACTGACAGTCAGTGAGAGTTTGAGTCATGCATTAAAAATCTTGCTCTGTATATGATGACTTATGCATGGCTGCAGTGTATCTACAAATGCTTTCTCCTTCCAAACCATTTAGCTGATCTGATTTTATTGTTATCTATTTTTACTGGAAGTACATCCTGTCTGTGATCATGCACATCACATTTAAACACATTAATATGATCATAGCAAATGTGATTAAGTACATTCAGTAATGACACTGTCAGTAAGAACTGACTGCTTGTATTCACTGAAGTTGTTTCCAGCTAATCCAACAAAAGACCTAATTCCATTCATAAAATATTCATAAAAATCCAATGTGGTTTAAGTATCCACATCTGTTTCTGCAGCATTGGTGCTCCTATCTGCTTCCCTTTCTCTAAAACTCAACTTGCATGCTGTGATCAGGAATTAAGACTGTGTTATACATACACAAATCAAGAACAAAGACACCACTGCCTCTCTGAAACCTATTGAAATCTCACAAAGCACTGATGGCTGTTAAATATCAGTCGGGCTGGTGAAGAACATCACAAGAACCGACTCAGCCATTGTTGTCAATATGCTGGAGGGGACGTTTCAAATGTCACAGACATCAGCTTTAAATATCATCATTCCCGAGCCACAAATTCAGCTGGGTCATCTGAAGAGCAACTCATGTCTGAAAATACCACTCAGATTTAACACCTTTATAAAATGACACAATGTTTTGTAACAAACGYCAGACACCTACATTTTCAAGAACCAGGAAAGAAATAAAAAGGAACTGGAGAAGTTTCCAGCAAGCCGTTTTTCAGCTGCTGACACTTCRGTAAGCTTGAGTACCGTGACCTTTGACCCCACGGATCTGAGGGATTACAGGACCCAGCTGGACTAGAAGCTGCCTTTGTGAATCAAAGCGGGTCTCTCCTGCTGATAAAGCCCTTAGAGATGTGACTAAGGAAAAAAGGGCTCAATTTGCTACTCACAGCAGATGTGGTAAGCAGCAGGATGGAGCCGTTTTTGATGTTGTTGCGATTCTGGGTAAGGAGAAACGAAGAGGTCATGTTACGGATGAGATACCTTTTAAAATGGCTGAGGTAAAAAAAAAATACCGCCTTTTTCTGAGATGTGACTTTTGTATCAAACCTTTTCTGTGATGTAGAAGTTGGTGGAGTCTGCGTTCTGTAGAGCATATGTTTCCGGATTTGGCAGGGTCCATCTAGCAAGAGATTTAGGAAAACATCAGAGATTGATATTCTGTGATGCCTGCTGCCATAACAGAAAGAAATTAATTCCAGCATAACGCAAAAAGCTTGCAAATTCGAGTTACTTACCCCTCACAGACTTCTTTAATGATGGCTGAGAGAGGCTTTTTCTAAAGAAAACCAAATAAATAAATAAGACTCGGGCTGGGAATTGACGTGGGACTTGATTTCATTACAGATAATAGGCAAAAATCAAGTGGACATTAAAAAGAAATAAAGTGAGCAACAGAAAACATAATAAGAAGGATTTCAGGTTATGATTTATGCATGATTATTATAAAGAGTTTACAGCACATACACTCCATCAGACAGACAAGCGCTGCAGGCCCTTTTCTCTCAGACAGTAAAGCAAACATAAATTATTTTATAGACTGGGAAACAATGTCGACACAAGACAGCAGTGTTGAGGAGTAACTAAATAATAGTAGCTAAGTCCATTATATGAAAATGCGACTTTTTTTTCCTGTTTGTTAATCCATGCCTGTTAGCTTTATGACAATCTATATGCTAATGTCCTCCTAATGTCCTTGTCTTTAAGCTGATATACGCACTCAAATGTGAATTTGGTCCGTTGAATTTGGTCTTGGGAAAATGGACAAAAAAGGCTGATGACTCATCCTGCACTACAGATTTTTGTCCAATCTGATACTGTTCATACATAACAGTATCAGAATGATTCCTTGCCTTCCTACTGTTGTATACTGCCTGCATAGTTAACATTTTACAGCTTTTGGATGCAGCCGTTGTTTGTTCGCACAGCTTTACCTGCAGGCAAGCTAAGGGAGTAATTAAACGCTCTCCCAAAACTCTCTCCCTTTCTTTCTCTCTCTCTCTCTCTCTCTCTCTCTGAAGTACTTTAAATGTGAGACCTCACACATCACCTCAATACACAGACTACTGCACAAAGAGGCAGTGTATTGCTAGACAGGCAGCAGTTGCAACGCCACAGGCATATTTCTCATTGCTCTGTTACAGACACTGACCTGGTCAATCTCCATGAGTTTAGGAAAAGCCCCCGGCCACTCAATGGCCACCTTCACTATGTCTGCGGGCGGCGGCATGGCTGCGCTGGTGGAGGGTGTGGCCTCTCACTGCTGATTGGCTGTCATCCAAGCCTATGGGAAGAGATAGAGAGGGTCATATTATGCATATTAATCTAACACACTCTATATCAGAAAAGTGATTAGTAATATTATGTTGAAATGTGAATGATCTGTGTTGATCTATGCGTTGCTTCCTTCCTATTCATCTCTATATTAGCTGTGCTACAGCCGAACTACCAAATATTTGCTTATAAAACACATTTGACCTTGGGGTCAGAACACAGA
Organism: Yasuhikotakia modesta; assembly: GCA_036877545.1. Taxonomy (NCBI): domain Eukaryota; kingdom Metazoa; phylum Chordata; class Actinopteri; order Cypriniformes; family Botiidae; genus Yasuhikotakia; species Yasuhikotakia modesta. Next base: position 17,865 of record JBAJNP010001713.1, read on the forward strand.
GCTCTTTTTGTAACCTGATAACACACAGTTAATACACGAGAGATGACAGTGGGAAAAGCCTTAAAACATTTGTATGCATATATGTATGCATATAACATTATATATGTAGTGCACACACACACACACACAGAGCATAATTTTCAAATAAGCAATTCAGACCAACTGACTTCACATTGCATATCAGTACCACAGGCATCACCAAACAACTCCAGATGATTGCTTTCAAACAGGTTTTTCCGAATGCTTCCTAACTCTGTCTAAAATTCCATAAAATGTAACTACAATAGAACAGCAAATCCTCTCAACAAATCGTGTAGATAAGCCCACAAAGAGAAAGTGACATCCACTAATGCCCTGTGTAAATTATTTAATACTACTGGCATTCAGGGTAGTGCGCAATCCTTTAATCCCCCATTCCGTAATGCATGGAATGATTCTTGGAGAGAAAACAAGAACACACGCCAGCCTGTGAAGCGGATATTCATTCAACCCATTCAACCAAGCTGCCATGTCACTCATATGCCATGACTCATCCCATAATAATCTCCACAAACGCTGCTGGGTTCTGTTGCTATGGCATCCGTTCCATAAGAAGCTGGGTATTTCCAGGGTGGTTTGTGGGGAAATGTTTATTTCATTTTTAAGTACAACATTTCCCTATTAAAGATGACAATTTCTGTTAAAAGAAGTCAGTAAACCCAGTTTAATTACTCAGTTTATTATAAAAGTCACAAATTAAAGAATGATCAAAAAATAAATTAGGCCTGTTGGTAATGTTTTTTTTTTAGACTTTTTTTTTTTTAGAATGCAACTTTACACTTGCCTTTTGTAGTGCATTGTGGGTAGTTAGCAAACAAGACAAATGTTTGCCATAGGCAACTATTTAGTGCATTTGTCCAAAGATATCAAACACATTTGTCTTTCTTAAAAAAATAAAACATTGCAATAATAAACATTTTTAAAAGTCAGAAATAGGCAATCTTTGTCCACAGAGGCAAGTTATCCATTTTCCCCCCACTGGCAGATGATTCTGTGTCCCCAATGTGGGCACTTTACAGTGAATACTAAAACGGGCTTAGAATAATAATATTGCCTTGTGGATTTGACCTTCTGCACATGCAGATGCATGAAAAGGCCTTGTAGACAAATGCAGAAATAAACGAAGCTGTAAATTGGAGTAGTCTGATTGTGTGTGTGTGTGTGTGTGTGTGCGTGTGTGTGTGTGTATAACAATCAACCTCCGCAAGAAGTGATTCAGTTTGTATCACTGACATCACTCAACACCAAGGCAACAAATCAATGTCACCGAGACGAGAGAAAAGCTATCCAACGGACCTGAGGAGAGTCGCCACCATGTCGGGTGTTCACATCCATTTTTCTGTCCAAAAATAAAGACAGGACCTTAATGGTAACAACAGCAGAGTCTGTTTTTCTGATAACTACCGGAGACACAAACTGCAGGTATTGATTTGATTTCCCGTGAGATGGAGCAGCAGACAGTCAAAGCTCTTAAGCTGACACAGCAGGTGTGTGTGTGGGTGTCAGTTTTACAGCTTAAATTAGTAATTCATCTAAAATAAACACTCTGTCATCGTTTACTCACCCTGGTTTCATCTGCTGCCACATTCACAACAGACAGGAACTGTTTATGTCATGAGATGTCATGGCAGCTACCACGATAATACTGTGAAATAGACTGTGAAGGTTCACGAAGAGACGTAACTGGTTTGGTGAGTTAAAGAATGACAGATGAACAGATGAATTCACTCTGGGGGGGAATGTGTGTGAATTATGTGTAAGGTTTTCCTTGTTACATCATCTCTTAAGAAAATCTATTAAAAACACAGTTGGGGTTAAGAAAGAAGATCTGGAATATGTACGTCCATGTTTCCTGTGTCGAATAATCCTGCATTCTGTCTTGTGTATTTTGAAAAACATGTTTATGCTTTTTTTTTGAGGTGGGGGGTCGTTATTGGTTTGGCTGAGCTACAAGACTATAAAATACAGGCACAAAGCTATTACAACATTAAGGTAAAAGCAATTTCATTCCACATGGAATATTTACTTACAGTATCTGTTAAAAAAATGAAAAGATAGATACATGCAATAACAACAAAGCCGGAGGGACAAAAACCAAGAGCCACGAAAGGCAATTTCATCACAAAAATAGCCTTTAACGATAAAGGGAAAGCATTTACTGTCCTAATAATCACACTTTGTCAACAGTTGCCAACAAAACACTTCAGAACCAATTCTGCCTTGGTATAATTGAATTAGTTGTGAAGTTGCATGTTGGTGCACCTCAGGTTAACTAACACAACAATGTTATGTTCTGTTGACAGGAAGCAAGAATGAAAAGATATTAACACAAGTATTACATTTCTTCTAGGGTTTTTACATTGCGGTCAGTTACACAGGCAGGTTTCACTCTTTCTTATGGGGCGGAGACAGCATTGCTTTTCCATAGCTCTGGAAAACATTATGCATTTGCCCAACACCAAAAGTGACTTGTGCATTCAGGCTTTACATATTCTATTTGTGCATTCCCTGGGAATCAAACCTTGACCTTGGTGTTGCTTGCGCCATGCTTTATCAGTTTAGCAAAATAAATAACTAATAAATTACTCTGTCTGGGCAGTGGCCACATGTACCATAAGCTCTACACATCTAACTTTAACCGTGAGAAAACATAGCTTGAGAAAACAAACTGTGAATCATGTTGCATTGCAGGGTCTTTGTTAAATATATCACACATTAATAGAACTAGCCTTGGCTGTTTTAGAAAGTACATGTAAGCAGTTCTTGCCTATACAAAACTTACTGTAAAATTGATGCTAAGCTGTAGTGGTTGGTTGCTAGGGTGTTGCTATGTTGCTATTAAGTAACCCCTGGTATATTTAGGTTTATTTTGTGTCAGTTTATTAATTTAAGCCAAGCCACCCGCAGAAGCAGAGATCATCTGTACTGGAGGGTCTTACAGCACAAGTGACACAGTTGTGCACACAGTTGTAACTGTGACAGACTTCACAGTTATTGCTTCACTCCACAATAGCACCAAACCAAGCAGCTGCAGTCTGTCAGCTGTGACAACCACCTAGAGACGACAGTGACAGAGCATTCAGAAATGCACCCTCACAGCAGGCTTCATTACGTCCTGTATAGACTTCAGAAACCCTACAGCGATTCATCTGACACCTTCACAAAGGGCCCCGGAGCACAGGGCCAGCTCTCTCTGTGAGGGCCTGAAAGGAGCAATGAGCTTTAGCTGTGCTGAGAAAGAGATGCGAGACAGTTATTACAAGATATACTCTCTCTCTCTTTCTCTCATGTACACAGATTGATGGCAGGTAGCTTTTATTTTCACCCCTGAAGGTCTGACCTGTACATGCACCTTAAAGTATTTTTAAACAGTCTATGGCTTCAATGTTATGACATACAAAGGGGTCCAAAACTCTGAGACCACACCACAAAATCTGATACACACATTTTTGAATTCTTATTTTTGCCCCGTGTTTTTGCCCCATTGTAGGTCACAGCAGGTTTCATTGTTTCAAAGACAAGTCCTCTCGTCCTTAAGCAGTAACCAGGATATCCTGTCACAGCTAAGCATCGGTTTACACACATCTCTTCACATTCACATCTCACTGCACCCACAGGAAAACTACAACTACAGTCAAAGCTAGCTTACTGTAAGCTAGTTGAACTTGTTACGTCATGAAGTAAGCATGAACATCCAATCACAAAAGCATGTATGGACAAAAAAAAGTGTGTGCACGGGGCCAAATGAGTGTAGATATAGCCTGTCAACAGACCTCAGTCAAAAAGGTTTCATATTTCTTCATATAATAATACATAAATAAATACAGTCCATCCACACAACCTTGTAGGTAAATATGTGTTATACCTGCACAATAATGAAAACAACAGACCAAGCAAACAGGTTAACAACATAATAAGGCAACAGACTCAAAGAGACTCTTATGCAAATACAGCTTAGTGCACAGGTAGGTTTGTAGTATTATACTTGGACAGCAACAGAAAGCCAAAAACTACACCCTGAGGCACTACATGACCCAGAGTTCGTCAACAAGAACACAGTACCTTACCCGAAAACCTCCACAATCCACAGCTGGTCCAAAAAGCTGGTCGTCCCCTTTGTAAGCAGATCACTCTTCAGCAGTAGAACAGAGACTGACTCCACTAACAAACATCACAAACAAGCATTTAAAAGCCAAGATTAAACCAGTAAATCTCAATCGACTTTACAGAACCAATGAGAAAGAGAGAAAAAGGAGCGAGACAGAAGGAGGAAGTAGGCGTTCATTACAAGAAGAGGAAACAGGTCAACCACGGTTACGTGAAAAGGCGGCAACTTTCAAAGACGCTATGCAACTGAAGATGAACAGGAAATGGACTTGAAGTGTCAAACAAAAACAGGAAATAAGGTGACACAATGATTATTTGTGATTACGTGACCATTTGCGGTTTTTATTTATAGAACCTTTGGGACGCTGTTTACAAACTACACAGAAGATTTGCTTGTAAGGCGCCTTAACATAAGGTGACATCATCTGCTGTAATCTTTTGGTGAATTTACATTTATTCATTTGGCAGACGCTTTTATCCAAAGCAACTCACAGTGAACTCGAGGTACACACATTTTTATCAGGACTTGCTTTCCCCTGGGATTGAACCCACAACCTTTGCGGTGTTAACGCAATGCCCTATCAGATGAGCTAACAGGAATTCTGTCAGACTGATTCGTATCTGGTCTGAATGTGAATGTATTGCAGACAGCCTTACATTAAACCTGCTCGGATGTCTCCACAAACATACTGTCAAAGCTTTGTGCTCTGAATGAAACTTAAGAAATGTCCAATAGCTATCCACCCATCCATCCATCCTTCCCCTATTTTCATAAGACTTCATAGACGTTTTTACATTACCGTAAAGACCATAGAGAGGGTAGATAAAATGAACACATTTTGAAGAAATTTGAAAAAGCACAAAATCAATTCACTTGTAATTGTGAGGTAAATTAAGTCTTTAAATCATACACATTTCTGAATCTAGTACAACAATTCCTATTGATTTTTATTAAAAGGCCCACACACCCCCTGCAGAACATGTGCAGGCCGCATAAACAAAATTGACACGAGAACGACATTAACTCGCAGCGCCATGGTAACAAAATTCATAAACATCCCATGAAGTGGAAAAACAACATGCTCTGATTATGACTAGCTGGGCAGAAAGACGTTCCCGGAAACCGATGTCTGGCACAACACACAAATAGCTCTAATGATCTGCATGCTAATATTCACAACCCAAGGGCACATTTTAAAGGATGGAAAAAGGAAACAGGCACAAGAGCTGCTGAGTACACCACAGTCTGGCCACTCTCACTTCTCATAAACTCTTGCAATATTTAAAGGAGCATGCATGCTAATTTCTGATGCAATAGAAACAGCTGGGTTTTAGCACTGGGTGTCGAGAGGTTATAACATCTCATTGGCCGTTAAGGATTCAGGAGGATGATGCGTGCATCGGCTCGTGCCTGTGATTGAGAGAAAGCATATGTTGGTTCCAACCATCATGGCCTCCTAAGGGCCGACCGGCCCCAATTTCACAGCTGTTAATGTGGCTCTGGGTTCCAGACATGAAAAGCTATAAACAGACATCAGCTGGTTAGTGAAAAACATTGGGTCTGGCCTAGATTCATGCGTTGTTGGGTACATCAAATCAACATTGTTTATACTGACTGGTGAAAGGGACTAAGGTCTTTGAGAGAGAGAGAGCGAGAGAGAGAGAGAGAGAGAGAGAGAGAGAGAGACAGAGAGAAAGAGAGAGAGAGAGAGAGAAAGGTGACACATTTCTACATATAACAGTCATGTCTGATACTAAACTGTGGCCTTGTTTACATTATTGTGATAAATGTATGGCATCCTCAACTTCAATAGTACAAGGCATAACAGGTTACAAGTTACTCCAAGATGCCAATGGAAATAAACCCATATAACTTTCTTCAGTGGAACACAAGATGAGATGTTTCGGAAAAATGTTTAAACTGCACATCTCCAACCACTAAATGCCCACAGTCTTTAAAAACAGACCACAGCAAAATGTTTGATTGGAAATATTTCCACAGAAAAAAGTCAGTTTGGGAATGTCATGAGAAAGAGTAAAAAATAAACAAATAACATTCTATTCTAAGGAAACTTTTGACATAACAGAACCAGGTTTAGACAAAATTGGCTTCAAAACAGAACCATTAACCCACAACTTTATCATATTGAGCAATGAGAAAAGTTATTAAGTCTCTTAACTGGAGGATCAAACAGCTGATCCAAAAACCATCTTCTTGTCTAGCTCCTCAAAGATCTCAAAGACCATCTGTCACTTTGCAGATACATGTGCATCTGCTTAACACTCTTTAATGAACTCCTTTTTAGGGGGTACCCACTCTCCAGAAGAAAAGAGACCCTATACACACTGAACAACCTCTGACAAACCTGATTAAGTCACTCGTTTCAGCTTTAGGAGTTAATTTGCCAACAGCAGATACAAACTGGTTCTACTCGCCACCACTAACTCTGCACATGGCAACCTTGTTCCAGATTAATTTTGACATTCCAGATTGAGTTTCACATTGGAAACTTTTTTGATTCCAATTAAATCAATGAGTCTTTCAAGAATCGTTTGTTATACAACAGATTCACTTTGTGGAATTTTAAACAACAGTGCAGATGGGCAAAGAGCTCAAACGCTCATCTAAACATCATCACACTAATTGTAATCAGCGTTTATGTACATGGAAAAAAAACTTTAAAAGGGACAGTAGCAGATGTACAATGCTGCAAGATTATATAAAAGCTAGAGTTTAAGGTTTTGTCGCTTCTTAAATCAGGAAAACCAATTTGCAGCTTATCTTTCTACATAAATCTCATTGCATTTCCAATAACAATGTGAAATGAAATATTTCACTAGAACATTATATTGTGAAGAGAGGGACAAAACCTCTCAAATTCAATTTTGCAGAAAACATTTCCTGTGACTGCAGTATCATTGAGAGTAGAAACGTGTAAATTTAATGCAGCATAAGAGAAAGTTTGGTCACAGTGACATTTCGTGGGCAGGTGAAAGTGGGCTGTTTGTGGGTCTAGAATGAGATTAGCGCACAGAGTAAAGAATAGGGTTTTAACTGCTACTGAGGCTTTTGCTAACACAGGACAAGAGATGGAAGTGTTAGTCACTGACCTTCTGTTCACGGGTTCCTGAGCCCAGCAGGAAACACTCCAGATTCGGCCCACTGCAGCCTTTTCACACCCAAACCAGTTAACCCAGGGTCATTCTAAACACTGGGTTAACAATCCTGGGTTATCTTGTTTCATGGTTTACACTATGCATACTTAAAACTTAACATGTTCCTTTGCTTCACACAGTATATTTTGCATATTTATAGAAGTATGAACAATTTGAATATAACAGTTAAGGAATAAGAAAATGTCTTTCATTTAACATGTTTGCTGCCACCGTCTTCGTTTCACTCATGCATTTAACCATTTAGTTTCTTTAACAATGTATGATTGTTATTTATGATTACCTGTGGTGTTAGCAGCAGAAACATTTTTTACAACCCAGTGCTAAATATGGCACTAACCCCATTACTAAGCACTAATGTGATTAAAAAGTGAAGTTTAGCGGTTTAAAAGAAGTTTAACACAACAAACCCTTTACTTGAAAAACTACTTCCACATTTTACGGAAAACAGGTAAAACAAAAAACAATCCTGCCACAAACAGGAACTTATTTTCCACAACCCACCTGCGCTGCAGATATAATTACTACAAGCCATTATGTATTTTAAGAAACAGGAAGCATATAGGCTATTTAGTGGAATAATTTCATGGTAGACCATATTCATGGGTAAACATTGATGCAAAATGCTAAAAATGTTGACCAGACTCCAACCACATTACAACCCACAAACTGAACTAGAACATTTAAGGGCTTTTAAATCAACCCTTGCTTCACTGAACTGGGTTTTCTGGCCAAATTAAACTAATTAGTAATGATGAGATGGGATGAGGGAAATTCAGGCAAACATCAAGATTCTGGCCAGCGCGGCTCTGGAGTCGGACAGATGGTAAGTGGACAGAGCTGGGAGTTTGAGAGAGGCTGTATAGACATCCAGCGGCCTGAAATGACTAAGAAGCTGCTCTGTAGAAACAACATGAATTTAATCTTTAGCACTATTTGGGTGTCACAGTAATGCCGGTATATTTCACTGCAGCTAAGAGTTCATTGTACATTATGTAGCATGCATGAAAAATACATCTGCACTGGGTGAAGCTATTCTGAATGGTGCCACCATGGCAAGGCAATAGTAATTCAAATATTCATAACATACAGAAACTATATACCTCAGTCATAATATCACCAATTTACTGACATAGTTACCATCACCAACAAACATAAGCTTGCAAACAAGCCAAACAAATGGTTAATGAGAAGAATCTCTTATATTATTATCCTAGTATTTCCCCCAAATTGTCATTTTTTTACTTGAAGCACCAATTAATTTAAACATGCGTTTCACAAGTTACCGATTTTTTAAAACCCCGTAAACAACATGTAAACAAAAAATCGTGTCCACTAACCACCCCCACACACATTCTGTTATTTCAACCCATACGCAACTGAAGAAATAGCAAATAAACAGATTTCCCATTGATGTGGAATAGCTGAAGGAACACAATCATTGAAAGCAGTTCATGAATGAATTCCTTTCTCAGAAAAGGAAGAGCCCAAGAGCCAAGCCATGATCAAACTGTGCATCTGACCTCTGGCTGTTCTGGGCATCAACACAATGGTAGCCTTACAACATCTGACACCAGTTCTAATGGATGGAACTTGTTTATGAAACCATGGGAACCGTCTTCAACTGTATAGTCTTTTACACAAAGATGGCCCTGCCTGAGGAAATGGAAGAGGTGTGGATCTCTCTAGGGATGGAAGGGCACAAAACCTTTATTTAGCAGCAGAAGATCATGGCTATTACAAGCGCTTAGAAGCTGTGAATGTTAAACGCAGGGGCTGCACTGCCCTCAGGAGCACTTACCATAGAGTGGGATGGAGTGGGCAGCATTGTTCGGGAAAAAACATAAACTCTACTTTCAGAAACAGCGAGCGATATAAAAAGTGCAGAATTATACAAATTTTTGTTATGAAACACGCTCTTCAATGAAAAACAACTGAGCATTAGGTAACCAGAGTAAGATCACGCCCGTTTAACAACCGGTCTCATCTTTTGCTGACAAAAAAAGTACAATCATGTTTTTTACATAATCTTTGATGTAGCTTGAAGCAGTGGTTATAAACTGACGATAATGCTCTAAACCAAAACATAACAGTTTACCAAGGTGGTGATTTTCTAGTTTCTGCAACGTGAATCATTCAGAAACATGTGATTATTAGAAGAAGAGTTAGCATGAAGCTACACACCTTACACCAGCTCTAGCCCCTTACGCATCTCTCGAGCGAAAGCTGATGGTACGAAAACATACAAATGAGATGGGAGGGGAAAATGGCTGCAATATTCACATTTGCAGTCAAATGTTGCATTCATGGTAATTGTAAACACACGTCAGTACAGTTGTGACAGTGTTGGGTCACTAGTTCAACACATAGACATCAAATAAATTGATAATTCAAACTTCAGTAGTTACTAGAAATCAGTTCGGAAGCAAAGCATATATCTTTGCATTTGCAATGCATTTGGACTGTAGCCAGAACACGCATTTAATGCAACACATCAAAATTGTGGAAGTAAAACAAAGCGCTTGTTACCAGACTAAGACATAAACTTGCAACATTAAACAGAAGTGAAATAATGCGTTTCCGCTGGCACATAAATAAATATAGACAGCTTCACTATCATCAAAAATCCTAGCCTGTCTGGATGGTCATATCAGCATAATCTACTCTCATCTGACAAAATCCTGTGTCATGCATCCCACTTCCAGAGTTTCCAAACTTTAAACTACTCACTTGACAAACACACACACACACACACACACTTTAGCATAAAATATCATAAACAATTTTATCTTCATCAAATGATTCTTTGATCATCTGAAACTCATACATGATAGTGACAGCTGAGGACAAGCCCAATTCATGTCCAGGAGAAACAAAAATGGATAAATAGTACCAGTTTCCACCTGTAATTCGCTGCTCATTGTGTTTGTGTGCAGCAAAGTAGATGAAAAGATCAGAGAAAACCCAGTGCTAGAACGAAACCAAGCACTCCAAACTACCTAAAACGAGGCAAGGGTGTAGGAGATAAAAGCTTTGTTATTGGACATACAAAATAAACAAACCCCGTCCAAAACACACGCCATTGGCTGAGACAGTGATGCCAAAACAGGATGGTCAGGATGCTCAAACAGAGCAATTTTTGTAGCACCATAGAGTCTACACCACAAAACGGCCTACCAATCTATTACATACATTTGTCTCTGTTTATTGGGCTGGGCTAGGAGGAAACATTTTAATAAATTCAAACAAAACAAATGACAAACATCACTTTAACGTAACACCAATGTTTGGTGAAAACACCAGTTTTCCACCAGTCTGAGGTTTCGTTCCTCTCAGATTCATATATCAGTGGAGAGACGAGACCAGCCACAGCTGAGTGGCAGCTCTAAATGGCTCAAGATTACTCTGCTTAGCTTCAAGTGTTTGTGTTTAAAGGATGATATGAGCTTTCGTCTGTGAGCAGTCAGAGTAACGCTCAGCCGAGTGGCAGATGAGCTGCGATTTCGGGACACAGATAACGATGGGAGTCGCAGGGAATGCGGAAAATGAACAGAGCCATCAGATCGGCTCCATTTAACAGAGAATGGTCATTTACATAATCACTCATGTGACTTAAAGATTAATGACAACCTACGTTTTCTAATGGGGACGTGTGGTGAGGGAGTTGCATCTGTGACATCTGAGGGCAGATTCAGTGCCAGACTGTGAGCAAGAATCATAAATGTGGACACTGTGATTCACTGTATTGATCTGACAGCAAAAACTTGAAGATTCAGTTTTGACTTTTAGAGTGACTCAGATTTGTAGTCACTGACTTGAGTGTTGAGTGTGGAACAGGCTTAAATAAAGTGACAAAAAATTCACCTGTCAGTTTTTGTTGCTTGTTTAAATGTTGACTGTCTTCAGCTTGGGTACTGAAAACCCTTTTTTTCTAGTTATTTAATCAAAATATAAATCACATCACAACCACTGCAAGTTACAAGTTGCATATGAGGCCTCTTTAAATTTTGCTCTGGGTGTGAGCAACAGCGAGATTCTTCCTTTAGCAAGCACACAAATAACCACTTATAACATAAATGCAGTTCTGGCAGGGATTATTCTGCTATTCGTAGAAGACCATTATGACAGAAAAGCAAAAAAAACTAATAATTTAAGGGTGTAAAAATGTTCCCAGTCATTCCATTAAGTAACAAAAACATTAATATCGTTATTCTGAATGTTCTAGGAACATTCAAAACATTAACATTTAAACATTACAATTCTGTAACTTTTTAAAACGTTCCACTAACAACATTTTTGATATTTATGTTTTATGTAAATGTAACAGTCTATTAACATTACACATTGCATTAACACATTCAACAACTTTGATCAAACTTTTAGAAAATGTCTGCTAATGTTCTGAAAACATTCCCTGTTAGCTGGGTTTGCCTCTTTAAGCCACCAGTTCTATTTTCTCAGCATTTCAAATATGTCACCACAATCCCTGATGGGTTAATTTATCCTGGAACACTCTGTGATAGATTTGATACTATTTTTACACGCCCCACTTCAAGGAACTGGTTCAAATACACGGTCCATTTAAGTAAAGTACAGAAAAGTGTTTTTGAAACGAGAACCAGTCTATAATCCTCAAGACAAAACTGCTTTACCCAACAATTTGGCTGAAATGTTTCTCAGCTAATATCCTGCCATTAGCAAAAAATAAAGAATGTGAGCACAACAAAAATAAACTCACAAGGCTATAAAAACAAAGTATTTTAGGGTCAAAAACGATGTAACGCATTCAGTGTCTTGCCAGTCCAGATCTTCAGCCAAGCTGAGGAACATGTTCTCAGCTCAGAGGAACCATAAAAAGAATCTCAGAAGAATCATGCAGCACCCATGTCAAGCTTCCATAACAAAAATTACGATATCTGTAATTATCCGAGCACTGTAATTTGGACAATAACAGTGTGCTGTGAAAACACTGAGCGCCGTGGGTGTGCTGGCACAGATTATTGTCTGCCACGGCCTTCTAACCTTCAAAGCACCTCCAACCTTCACCTTCCCTGTAGTCTGTCATCTGCAGTCAGTCTGCAGAGCGTCCAGACTGCTCCTGAATCTCACGTGCCAATGAGCGGCTATAGTCTTAAATGACCCGGTCCGTGCCAGGCACGGGGGTGGGAAACAAAGAGTCACTGTGGTTCACACATACACAAAACCAGCTGCCCTTGCTCCTCCCTAACCTCCAGCTGTATCTGGTCTTTCATCAACCATCCCCCATCATCACAGGCTGAGACCAAACACTGTCCATTTTGAGGATCTTCTTGGTCACACCGCCTTCACTGGGAACACCATCCATGCCAGCCTTCATTATGTGTGTATGTGCCACCCACACTTCATCTCCAGGCCTCAACTCGACCCATTCATTGGGGTTTGGGCTGGTATTCCTTTTGTTGGTTAAATTTACCTCACAGGTTTACTTCAGTTATCTTTTGAAACATTTGAAACAGTGCCCAGGTGTCTTTGAGATACGAACACTAGGAAATAAGAATGACTTTAAATTCATATAAAAAAACACATTACTTACTAATTACTGAAATGGGAAGGGTTAAGGCCTAAAGAAGGAGTGTGGGCACATACAAACACAACAATATTCTCCCAGTTGTCCCATCTAGTCTAACAGTGTTATCTGAACACAATATTTTTTATTAGAGCATGCTGCAGATTCACTCAAATTCTGCGAGCTCCCAGCATGCACCGCAGCCTGAATAAATGATGTTACCGTAACATGTTACATTTGTTACAGTTACAGTAACTTACTGTTTGCTAAATAAAGCGTTCAAGACAAACATTTATCAGAAAATGTCCTTCTACCACATGCTCCTTACATAAGGCACTCAAAAGGCTGGACATTCGTTTATTACACAATTATTTATAGTAAATCCATTACATCAGTGATACAAAGTGCTCTCCACATGGACTGTGTCCTGTCCTGGACTTCAGAATAATAACCCTCTTTAATGCTATTATGATACAATCAGAAATCCAACAGGAACGGGCATAAGAGATCTGTGGAAAACATTGGATGTGTCTGTTAGAGCAGGAAAAAGATTATATTTTCTTCAGCTGAGAACAAATGTGTGTGTTTTTAAGAAAAATTGTTTCTGTGCATGACTGGTAGTATAGTAGTATTTTGAAGCAATATTCTCATATCAGTCTGGCTGCTTATTAAGACTCATATGTTCATATAATTTGCCCGATAATGAAAACATCTGTCACACACTCTCATTTTGTTACAAGCCTTCCAGATTTTTCTGGAAGTTGTATAATATTCCTCAACAAAATGAGGAAGTTATTCACTGAAAATCTTGATATCTGACATTTAGCTTCATTCAGTGGGATTCAGATGTTAATGGATAAATTGATTTAGTCCACAAAACTTGTCTAAAAGATTCATTCATAAATGTGGAGTTTCCGTTAAAAATATTTGGAGGCTTTGAGGTTTTTCATTTTTGCTCATTGTTGAGCGCTGCTACCGCAGAAACAGTCCTGGTTGGAGGGGGTTGACTGTGTGACAATGTACACAGTAGGTGGTCCGAAGACAGATGCACTGCCTGCTGGAGTTCAGAGCGGCCTGACAGAGTAAGACGGATAGAAAGAGGAAAGAAAGAAAAAAAGAGGAAGACTGAGAGGAAAAGAGGAAGAGAATGCAGGAAAACCACCTGCAGAACATTTCAAGCAGACCAGTAGCTCCGCTCAACCTTGATCTCACAGGAGACATTCCAGCACCAAAAACAAAAGTCCATCGTCACAGTCTGTTACCCAGAGCAGCATTTGCCTCTTCAGATACGGCCCTTCAGAACAGTTTGAGATTTTGATCAACACACTTCTGTGATATAACCTCCTGCCTTCTGAACAAGCTTTAAAGATGTGCCTTTAAAGATGTTACATTATGTTAAAATTCTAGCTATTCCAGCATCCATCTTATAAAAAACTGAAGTGGGTTCTAATCCTGCTACCAGCTTTTCTATAAATAAGGGTGCAGCTATACGGCCACCAGGGGGTTCTCAGGCACATGCAGGTTAACTAAATAATCCAGGAATCTGTATTTCCTGCATCGCTCTTCATAACTAAAGGTGAACCTACAGCGTCAAGCAAACTCAGCAGTTACTATACGAACACCTGGCATTACACAAAAATATATCACCAAAATAGCACTGCCCAAAAAATAGATGTTTTACGATCGATAAAAGAAGAGTGTGAATGAACCATTTGGAGTGGGGTGGGTCAACTTCCTCACAGGATAAAAAAAAACGATTGCTGAACACCCTCACAGTGAATGTTACCATTTGCACTGCAATGACTCAACATATTTTTTCCACAGCGTAGGTTGACTTTTGTTTGTTGATTTGTATTTGTTGTGCCACTCTTAGCTTGAAAAGACCTTGACCATGTTACTTTACTTTAATTCCATTTTGCCTTGGGTTGGACCAATAGCATTCCAGAATAGCATTCACACAGGAAGCAGTTTTCTAAAAGGTCCTCATACTTCCTGCAAGTGAAACTCAGATGCAAATTCCAGGCTGCACAATACCACTGATCAACTGAGGTTTCAAAACAGTTCAAACAAACTGGGTCTGTGTAATAAATCACACAGACCGAGTTCAAGTGACACTTTAGATTATGAAACATTATACAATACATTATACATCATTTCAGCCTTTAACAAAAGAATCATTTCTTTGAAGTGATTCAAAGCAGAGAAAGTGTTTCTATCTTAGAAAACACTGAAGTGCTGCTGCCTATTTTTAAACTGTGGTCTAGATTCTTCACATTTTGCACTGAAATCTTCACATTACAAACAGCAGCTTCATTCATTTACACCTGCCGTTTATAGTTTCATTTTTCTGTCAAAAGCACTCATATCACCTCATACAAAGTGCGCAAGAACTCTCGCTAGAAACACATATTACAAAATGCTATAAATCTTCATCTGTAAAGCTTTTGAAGTCAAGGCAAGTCAGCAATGACAGATCCAATCCCAGAGTGTGTATCTATCGTGCTGAAACGGTAACCAAACATGTGAATCTGTCACAAAAGCACAGAGTCTTTGTGATGAACCTGCTTAACACTGAGCCACATTGAGGGGGATTTAGTATAGGATAGCAGCATACAGACTCTGAGACTCATAAAGCGATTGTCTGGCACACCCAACGTATACATTTCTACAGGGGTTAGATGTAATTAGTTCTAACAACACGCAGGAACAGCCAAACTGGGGGCGCTGCATTTCACTCCCCATGCAAACAAACATTCCTGGAATTGCATCAGACAAACATTAAACAACCCCAGCAAACCTGAGAAAGTCTGAGACAAAGAACCAGTCAGACAAAGAGACAAAAGAACAGATGACAGAGAAACAAAATCCAACACTTTCATGGTAGATTCACAAATTATCTCCCAAACAATAGATGATGCACAAATATTTATAATCATAATTCTACATTAATACAAATGATTCTGTATTTGGAAAAGACGCATGCATCATGATCGCAAGTAAGCATCATGCAACACGCTACGTCGTAAAAAATGCATGGAGGACGTGTCTGCAGTAGCACATGCTTTACAATACATTTAATAACTGGGTTATTTTTATACATTTAATAAGCAGAATTAATAGCTAAACCCGACTTATTTAAAAGAAAACCAACAATCCGGATTAATAACCATTTAAACGAAATATGCATTTACACCGGAAACAATGTATGAATAGTTTAATTATTCTCATTCATAGAAAATACGCTGGTTATTCTCTGCATTCAAACTGAATTGAATTATAAGGGGTTTAAACACTCCCACACATATTCATGACAACAGTGCCGTGCTACTAACGTCACACTCGATTCACACTTACACTTCCTCTCCGTGTTCATCCATATGTCCTGTTCAGCTCTGCTTTGATAGGTCCTGCTCTCTCTCTCTTTCTCTCTCTCTCTCCCTCTCTCTGACTCACATTGAGCTCATAACCGAAGTCAATGATCATGTAGATCTGCATGCGTTCACAAAGAGCCAATGAATCATCAGTACAGCAAACACAGCAAATCCAAAGCCAACAGCGTCAAACAACAGGAACAAGAAGTTACTTAAACCAATATGAAGTCCTGGCAAAGTGACTCAAGATGTGAGCCATTAGTGTTAAACTCTAAAGCCACATGATCAAGGATCAAAGCTGGCTTGTGTTGATCCACACACACACTTTAACAAGGTTAACATTGTCATTCCAGACCCCTTGCACTTTTAATGGGATAATAAGCCCTGGATCAGGGAATGAGTTGAGGTGATAACACCGGGATGCTTCTTGATGTAGTTGCCAAAGGATAGATGGAAGTCATCACACGTGGAGGTTCGGCTGCAGCCGTGGGGCAGGTGCACAGCTGGGTCGCGCAGCTGGATGGATAGCGTGCGTGCAGCTGCGGTGACCTGAGGCTTATACGCGTGACACAAAAACCATCTGTGCCCATGCCGAGTCAACGAGACGTGCCAAATCCGTACCAGCAAGGCCAGTTCAGCCAAATGTTGATACCACACATACTGCTTTACTGAGATCACAGGTGTCAAGAGAAGCTTCAAAAACCGCCCGGTGTGTCTGGCACAGAATAGAAAAGACACCCAGACCGTCAGAACGGTCCCAGAGGGCGTCCAGACTAAAGTAAAGCTATAGTTAGTGTAAATACAAGGGAACAGACCCATTTTAATGGAATATGAAATAACGTGGTCTAAACAAAGCTTTATAGCAACTCTGAGAACCAACAGAACTACAACAGCATTGCATCATTCCTTACACTTCCATTGACGCTTATTTAAACCTGTCTGCATTTGTAATTAATGCAATGCCACAAGCAATAATTACATGCGCTGCAACATTTACCACTAAAGCAATAAATTAATCTAGTCAGGCAGCGGTGGATAATCTGATCTCTCATCAGATTTTGAGTGTTACAATAAGCAACAATTATAAAATAACAGAAATAATGCATTTATAAATGAGCCTGAGCTACCAAAATCTAACCAAAATTTACTATTGCAAACAGACGTAGATGTACTACATGAACCACAGTTTCTATTAAGTATTTGCTTAGTTGGTATTTCTGGTCAAAAATAGGTAGTATTGGGTGGACAGTCATTCCCACCCTATAAGACAAAAGTGTGTGTTTACCCAGTCAGTGCAAGAACAGTCATTAATATTTATTATCTGCTCTGCCTGAAACACCGTCCAATTTAAATGCATATATCTGCTTTAAGAACTGGTTTTGTCAGCTTATAAGAATACACCAGTATACAGACGCATGTGCTAAAGCCACAAAACACCAGTTTTGATTTAATGGGAGCCCTTTAAGGGAGTGCTACACAGAGAAGCTTACCACCAAGATGGGAGGATAAGAGAAACGAGGGAATAGGACATTAGGAAAGGAGCCGTTTCAAACCCAGCCACTCCCCTCAGAGTGAGCGGGTTCAGATGTGAGAGAAGGGGGCTGGGTGATATAAAGGGAGGTATATGGGTGAAAACGTGAAAGGGCAAGAGAGATAGAGAGAAAGAAAGAGAGAGAGAGATCACCTGCAGTGGAGAATTCATCATAAATTGGCAATGTTGAGGTGAGAGACTGAGGAACCACAAAAAGTAATTTATATACACGCCACACATGCAAGGAATTTCAATGAGGCGCTCTCCCAGCACTCCTGTAAACTTCTGACTTGTTTTTAGAGAACTCATCTGATCTCGGCTACTGCCTCCCCACACAAAGAAGCAATGATAAACTCTTGACACCAGTCCACAGATGATAGATACACATTTCTCACAGTACCAGAGATGGTTTTCATTTGCATCATGCTCAACTATTAAATCCCCTGAAAAAATGCTAGCCAGTGCTTGTTCTGAACTGTTATTTCCGGCTCAGAAAACACTACATGCAGGCAACATGCACTGGACATGCCAACTAAGAATACATGCAATCTTACAGACATCCGACTGGGGCAGAACACTGAGCTCACATTTGCCTCAAGGCAAAGAACTGAGTCAACTACATGAAAATAAATAAATATAAAACAGACTGTCACTGCTATAAAGAACACTCCCATCTGGACTGCACTAGTCCTTATCTCATGCATCTGAAATGCCCCCGACAAAGACCAGAAAAAAATGCATGCATGCCAAAACTGTTTCCTTCCTAGACGACATCGCTGTACTACACATAACAGTTCCTCTGTTTTAATACACTTTCAAAGCTTCTCCTAATATACCATTGTTTACCAAAGATGTAGATGAAGACTTCTGCTGATCTAGGGTCAGTGAAAATCTTAAGTAGGGTTGCAAGAACCAAGTAATAAAATACACAAAAAATGATCTATTTTCTGCAACAAAGGTCTGTATTATCTAGGCATGTCAGTGATGTCACTACTGTAGTCTGCACAAACATATTTGTCATAAAATCTAAGGTTGGTAGTTGATATTGGTTATTTTGCCTTAATAATGATAATATTGAACAAAACAACATTTAATGTATAAAAACACTAAAACCATAAACATTCGTTCAGACATTCACATTTGTTTTCAGTCCTAACATTGTTTAAATGACACCATTGAGCAAAACGTGAAATAACAAGATTTTCAATAAGCAGAACTTGTATCTTATTTATCATATTAAACTTGAATCTCAACTTTAATTTCAAGCACAGTCACGTGCAATATAAAGTGAAGCAAAGCCGTATTAGAAAATGCATGAAAGCGAGACGAGAATTTAACGAATGAGTTTCCATTAAATAAAATTGTTAAGGCTTGATGTGTTTTTATATGCTGGAAACGTTACAACACTTGTGCACTTGTTAAAACGCTTTGACATATAATGTTTAAATGTAACATTGCTGGCAAAAAAAAAGTAATCAATCGAAAAGTGAAACTACTGCATGAATGTGACAGACTGTCTTTTTTTGACACCATAGTATTCCTTGACAGAGTTAGAGAGCTAGTACGTCTGTGATATCACGTGCAAACATACTTAACTCCACAATAAGACGGAGTCTTGCAGACAGTCATTCACGTTTGCCTATATAACATGCACTACAATCTATGACAACCCCTCCACTCGTTCCGATCTGTCTGTCCTGCAATATAGAGAGACTATTCATGACTGACCCACAACTGCCCAGCGCGGAGCTTAAACTTCAATCACTAACAAATAAACAGTGCGAGTGGCCTGTTATCTCGCTCCAACAAGAGATCGTCATCAATCGATCAGACAATGCAAAACCAAACGTACAAACCTGAAACGGTGAGACGACTCTTCCTCCTTCCCGGGAATAATATTTGGGAGTTTGTGGCGGTCGCGCGCTCCCTCCCTTTCTCTAGCGCACTAGATAGATAACGCTGATGTTGTTTTCACTTCCTCTTACCTCCTCCTCCCGGCAGCTGATTGGCTCTTGCGCTCTGGTCATCCACCAATCACAGCGATTGCAGATCATTCACTAGCTCTTGGGAAGCGCATATACTACGTTTTATAAATATAATATAAATAAAGTAAATATCGTATTGCAATGACCTTCCCATGTATGTCAGATATTCTGGGGCATAACAAATTAGCTTTGAAATATTAAGTGAAATTGTTACAATAAAACCTAAATTCCTCGTCTCATGATCGTTTAGGGGAATATTGTGATTTACAGAATATAGCATCACAGTCAAATTTGCTCTATTTGACTGTGAAAACAGTCATTATTTACCTATTATGATCTATTTATACTTCATAAAGAAGAAATCTGCTAGAACTTACAGATGCAACAAAGGATGTGGGGCATAAAACACGTGAGTATCAGTGTCTGAAACCTATTTATGAGATTCATGGCTTGTCAGGTAAAAAGGGAAACATGACACATAAACACACGTTTCAAACGCCCTGGGCAAAACTAGCACAAAGGGAGTTACTGTTGAACAGAGGAAGTAGAGTAAATGTGGCATAACAGCCTACACACAAACAAACACATACATTTTAGACTCAATATAACTAACAGATAGATATAAAAATCACAAACCAACTCCTGGATTTTGGTTTAATTACTTTATGAAGTTGATTTATTAATACTTATTGGTTTCTTTTTTTAACAGGCTGTGTTTAAACAGACTCAAACTGAAGCCGCATTGAGGAACTTCTTTGATGTTATGATGCACTGTTTAGCTTTTACTACCTGTTTCAATGAGGCACAACATCAAAGCAAAAGCTTTTTCTTCTCTCTCTAGTGACATAATGTTGTCATCATTGTCACCTCTTTAAGAGGTGCCGATTGGCTGTTTTTACACTCCAGGGACAGATGCAAAAACACCAATTGATGGAAATAGAGATTTCATGCATGTAATCTGAGAAAATCTAAATTATGAATTTCTTTACCTAAAACCAGATGAACATTTATCAGAACAACAGCTGCATTTGTAACCTACTGGTTTATTTACATTAAATTACAACATTTATGGCTTTACCTACAGTTAATTTGTAAATACCATAAAATCTAAAGCACAACTTACTTTCACAATGAAACATTCTCAAAAAATGTTAATTAACATACATTCAAAAAGAAATCAAGAGATTTTTTCTTAGTCATAGATCTCAAGTCAGAAAGCAGGAAATCTAACAGACAGGCACAAATCCTAAGCGTTTCATGCAACAGAAGGAATTAAATGCTCCCATTAATTATTAAGCAGATCTGAGGATGGCTCTAGGACCTGGGGGAGGCCTCATTTGATAAAGCAGCGATCTGAAACACTAAAGGCCTCATAAGCTTCTATTAATAAGCGCTGACTTCAACAAGGGGAAACAAGACCACCGGCCTTTTTTCAGTCTGTCTCATCACCACCCTTGGCCTTATGCTTCTTCTTTTTCTTCTTGTGCTTCTTCTTTTCTTTCTTCTTCTTCTCCTTTTTCCTCTTTTTCTTATTGCGGCTGTGTTTGGAAGAGGAGGAGGAAGAGGCGGAGTCAGAGTCTGAGGTGGTGTCCTGCAGGAGTTGCCTCAGCTGTTGGATCCTGGTAAGTAGACGAGACGCCTTCAAAATCACATTCATGCTCCTCATTTTAAAATGTTGACATAATGAAAGCACTTATAGCAACTATAGATATTAGTATGAAAAACATTTAAAGATGCTTTAAGCACATTTTCCATTGTCAAAATGCATTCTCACATCCCATCTTAATATACAAACATTGTGGCACTATTAAAATATTACTGTTTGTATTAGTATCCCAACACAGCAACACTGGATTGAACCAATGACGTGGGGGAGGTTGAACAAGTCATGATTTTTGCAATTCCACCATGCTAATGTCTACATTTGTGTCAATTTACCCATCTGTATATCTTGCCTTATCCTATTTGTAAAAATAATTGTCTTATCCTCAACTACATAAACTGCATTACAGTGCTTATTGACAATATAAGATGAAGCAGAAAAACATTTTGACAAGCACAGGGACCTGAAGCTATTAACAGTTCATCAGACCACAGCTGAACTGAGAGTTCTAGGAATCCACGTATCCTTGGGAACCACACGGCACACCATGTATCGGGCGCAGCTTCATTTCAGATTTACTTTCACTTTCTACATGCTGTGAAGATTGCTTCAATTTTATAGCAGCCGACTTCCAACTTTTTTGGAAGTTTTGGAGGTGACTTTTTTCATTCTGATTAAAACGTTGCAACTGGCAGCCCTGGGGGAATGTTTTGTAATGTTTCTCAGCCATAAATGTGTTACAGCAAAGTACGACCTAAAGAATTAACCGTCGAAATGACCCACAATTGGTTTTCAAACCACATAGCGGTTTCTAATTATTCCCAAGCTTCTTGTCACCACATGGAATGTAATCACAGAAGAATAAGAAGTTAGGTAATCATCTATAAAATATTCCTGTATCGTTCTCACACAATTCATCAGTAACATTAATTTATTCTCAGAGGAACCTCTACACATCTAAATATTTTAACAAAACTGCAATCTGTAACTTTTTATGGTTAAAAATCAGCTATTGAGCAAGTACATAATATATTAATGTTCAAAATGGCCTTCTTACTCTGATTCACAACAATGTTTAAAATAATATAATTGAAGCTCTCTGGTCCGATGTTGCAGGAACTGTTTGAAGATCCACATAAGTTCTGAGGATGGTGGAGGGTTTGTAGCTTGTTCTAAGCAGTTATTTAGAATTATTTAGGATATAAACCTGTCATCCACATAAGTAACAACTCAACAAAGGAACGTGCAATTTTGTGTTTTGAGCAGAGGTGGCGATAAAGAGGCAAACATTACAGATTGCAGCTTTATTATGCAGATTATGCTCCCAAACCTGTTAACCCCATATATGGCAAAATATGACATGATTTAAATATTTCTCAAATTATATTAATGTACCTGGTCTCTTTTTCATTGCGTTTGTTTTCTCTGATGATGTTGTACATCGGATCCTCATGTGCCTGGAAAAACATTGAATTTCCGATTTTTGATCGTAATACGTTAAAAGCCCAGAGGACACAATGAAAAAATCATATTGAGCAAAAGCATTTTACAAAACTTTCTAACAAACTCACCAAGGAAACTATAATGGTTTATAACTACAGATTGAGGCTGATGTAACGCATATCAGTGGAAATGAAACATTCAAAAATAATATGATATAATATGATACATAATTTGAAAATACATTAAAACCGCAATACTAGCTGATATCTGGGTAATGAGTACAGCAACTCAACAGTTAGTAGGCTGCTAATTGCAGTTTCGGACTATATGCCCACCGAGAGTTCACTGACTGGCCAATATTGCACACAGAACTGGCAAAGCAATGGATGAATATGACACTTTAAATTACTTGGCTGGTTGCTACATACATTCCTTGGAGTCAAGGGTCACCGATTATAAAAATCTGCCAGGAAACTAGCCCAGCTTCACGAGGTATTTAAATGACAGGTATTTAAAGCACAAAAACAAGTTGCTGTATTTGACAAGCCTAAATGATTTGAGCCATCAAATCTGTAATACATTCAAGCATTTTATCTGGTTGTATCTGGTTCAGGTTGGATAAATGTAAATTTTAGATTTACCCACTTACGTCATACGAGAAAGATTGCAGGTAACAGTAAAGTCTCATAAAATCAAAAGCATGTGGTTTTAAGTCTATAAATGTTAGCGTTGAAGGAATCTGTACCCTAGTATACTACTAAAGTTAAAAGGTAACCTTTAGCATCTTACATCTATATTCTTGCCTGTCCAGGAAAACTCACTTATCTTGCACTGCACAAATCTAATTCCACCTGAAACCAAACTAGCAAGTTAGCAACTATATATTGTCCTATCCAAAAACACTGTCCTATCCAAGCTTTCAGTTAGAAAAGAACAATGTGTCAACATGGGACACCCATTTTTGGTTGGTTTTCATTATTTATTCGTGTTTCATTAGCAATTGTACTGTAGCGTATGTGAATAAACATAATCACTCTTATTGTCAGAGATGTCAGGCTGTAATTATTCATTACTATACATGTATACTATACACTATACTATACTTTTATGAAGACACAAGGATGACTTAGCCCATATGAAACCATATTCAATAGGATTAGTCCATCTTAGTTTAAATAGACTCACCACTCTGAACTGCTCTATTTTCTGATTGCCCTTGATGAAAAATGGACATTCTCTGTCTCCTGTTCTGTGGCCATAGTTCTTGCACCTCCAACCTACATGCAATGCAAATGTGAAAATATCACAAATATATGTGAATACATTTGTGGTGTAGAAGAAACTAACCTAAGAAACTAAGAAGAAACTAATTAACTGTAAATTTATTCCTCAAATCTGATTGGCTGATTGGAATCTCTCACGTGGCACATGTGACAGCTTCCTTACATTGCATGACTTTCACTTATTTTCCCAGAGGCATCCACAGTCCTTTGGTGGGAGCGTGAGCCAAGAAATTCCTGGCATCTTCGTTGCCAGGTGCATCAGGAATGCAGTCCTCTGGCTTCTCATCTTCTTCCTGCAAAAGCAGTCCTGCGTGTATCCCAAAATCCTCCAAACCTTTTCATTAATGCATTTTACACAGCCTTCAATTAAACGCTATGTAAGCAGACATGGTCACAACAACTGGCGCAAACTTAATGTGGAACAGTTAAGGGTAAACTATTGCCAACCTTTATGAGGCCAGGGGGAGGATTTTCATAGCTGGAAAGGAAAAAAGACAGACAGACAGACAGACAGGGAGGTAATACATTATTTTCAAATTCATATCAGACACATACTTGCTCTTCTGCATATATACTGTGTTACTCACAAGGTTTCCACGTGTTTGATTTGTTGCACCTCTTGACTGAGTTTTTTGGTTTGGTTCTTATATTTGTGCTCCTCCTGTTCTGACTCCCTCTGTCTCTTTCGTTCATGTCTCTCCCCTCGGTGTTCGCAGCTTGGTTTGCGATCTGACATTTTGTTTTTATTGTAGATCCTACGTGTTAAATGAATGACTGCATTGTGTGTGAAATAAGGTAACGATTTTGAGATACTTTCGTATCTCAAAACGCAGAACTACAATTTGATTGTTTCCGGGTGAAAGAGCAAGTTGACATCTTATGTCAAAATAAAAGTCATGCCTTAAACTTGTCCAATGATTTGTTAAATACGTAGTAGATAAATTTACAATGATTTTACACAAATATCTTCTGTCTGGATGCTTAGATGGTCAAAAACTGGATATGTGGTTTAAAATACTTAACACACTTGAAAGCATTTCATTCAAATGACATATTTCAATGCCATAACTATTCAAGGTGTGTTAACTGGGCAATTATTACCACCTCCCTGAATTCCTTCACTGTGCTTATAAACTTTAGGTTAACTTAATAATTTAACATTTGAATTTATTTTAAGTTTTGTTATAATTTACTACCTCAGACATTCATCAGGCATATCATATTTGCTTAATTCTAAAGGCATATTACAGACTCAAATTATAACAGCATTTTATAATAATCTGCAATATTGTTTACAATTCAGACAATTGTTTACATTAACAATTAAAATTTCATTTAAAATATTTCAAGTCAAAAATCCAACCTCTCATTTCAATTAAAGAAAGAAAATATTTAATAGTAACCAGTAAGTAACATGTCTTTGGTCTTTGCTATATAGTATGAAGACAAGAAGGCTTACAAAATGTAAACAACCAGAAAAACAGCCTTATTCCTGGTTTCAGTTTGTTATCCAGTGTAAAGTCACTCCCTTTTTTAAAAATGCAACTGATCCAGAAATATTTCTGTTTACAAAATAACCACAAAACAGATAAAAAAATTTGTCCTTATTTAAGAAAATTAGACAACATGGAAATGGCAAACATTAAAAAAGTCACAGCATAAGTCTGTAGTACAAATAAAAACCATAAATGCAACACACACCTTCAAAAAGGATAATTTTACATCACTTGTGTACAACGGATTTAAATATAGACACTTGTTAAAAGGAAGGCAGACATTGTGTTCAATTTAACCCTGTTGTAAAGATTGAACTACATAAACGGGCTGTAGAGACTCATCCACCAGGTGGCGCAGTAACACACTAAGAAAAAGCCTTTGAGGTCCTTCACGATTTCAACACAGACTGAAAGTGGACCACAGATACTGTTGAGATCTTCAGAGAGAGGATAGAAAGTCTTTGAGACCACCCATCTTGCTCTGCTGTTTGTCTTCCTGCATAATAAGTTTCTTGAGTCGAGCAAATGGTGATGATTTCGCACTTCCGGTCTTTGATGACGACGAACCGGAGTTTAATGACACTGACCTGCAGAGAGAGAAAGTCACAGTATTACAGAGTCTTCAGCACAAATGTGATGTCAGTTAAACTGTGATTGTAGCTTACCTTGGTGTTCCACACGGTGTTCTCTGTGATGAGACTGACTTTGGTGTCGCTCTGTTGGCTGACTGTGGAGTCCTGTGTTTCCTCGCGCTCAACGGGGTGCCGCAGCTTCTTGAAAGCGTTGCCAAAAATTCCCTGTTCTTTCCTGGTTGTCGGGACATCTTATTACAGGTGTGGCAAGTTGCCATCTGAAAGACAACATTTCTCTTGTCAAACATCCATGAATTATTCTTGACTTTTTTGACAGGATATAAATTTAACCTGATGTGGAAACAATTTAAAACTGCATGTAAAAAAATCACAGTTTTAAAAATAAAGGTAAATCATTTTTTTGTCAACACCCCCCTCGACCAATGCCATTATGCTAGATGTGAGACTTGTGGATCACAAGTCATGCTAATATGCAACTGTTGCCTATGAAACCAACAGTGAAAGATCTCAGATTATGGGTGCCAAGAGTCTTTCAAATAAGCAATTCAGGCTCTCAGTTTACAAAGACTATATTTGCATCATGGCTCACCTTTAACCTCAGCTTCACACGTCACGTTTAAACCAGAGACAAGCACTAATTTAAGCCAACCGACCAATGGGCTTGCAAACATAACTTATAATACAGTAAGAGGAACTGTTGTACACATTAATGCAGAGCCACAACTACCACTGAGGGCCATATGTCTTCCCAATATTTAGTGCTCAACCAATAGCTACAACCTTTAAATTAATAATTAATGAGAAAAGTCAGCACAATTCTAGTTTTTTCTAATTCTCAATGAAGATGAGCAGAAAAGAAACTCACCGATACAAAGGTAGTCATTGCTTGAGGGTAACAGGTGGCTAAAATGTAGATAATTTAGATGATCCAAACATACAGGTACAAGTAACTGTTTACTACAGCATGCTTCATGTGAGAAGATATAAAGAGTGGGCATAGCCAATCAGATGCTGGGGGGGAGGAGTCTGACTGACTCACCCTTGACTCTCATTGGTTACTGAAGGTACACTCTGTAATTTCCCAGCAATCCTTTATGAAATTCCACAGACACTACGCAAAGGATTTATATCACTACAGTTAATTTAATCAATACATCCTTTTAATGAAAGTATATATTTTAGTAGCACCAAATGTGGACTGAGTTCAGATGATATACATGAGGAAAAAATGTTATTCTGTCAGTTGACTTACTATAAAGAAAGTATTTAACTAAAACAGTGACCATACTAACCAAACCGATTTAGGAAAACGTGACACCAAGACTACAGCAGTAATGCCACAAACTCCCAAAGTACTATTTATAAAGTCACACAGCTCACTCCTAAAATAACTTTTTCTCCATGATATACCTCTGACCATTAAAGAATTATAAACACTAGGCTTTAAACAAAGATGTCTGACACTTTGTGACTGGAAATATAAAACATAAAAATGACCTGAGGGGCACATGAGAGAGAGATGGACAATGTAAAGCAGTAATTCCCAGCTGGAAATGTCATCCAGTGGGGAATTAGAAACATTTCTATTCTGTTTAAGTCATAAAACCAAAATTATGGCTTATGATATTACAGCTGGCAGTAAATTTAAACAATCACAATTCATATAAAGTTTTTTGTAGTTATGCAAGTCTTTTAAAAAGAAAGAACACAATACAATAGATGTAATTATTAGGTTCAAAAATTTGTGACAAGTTCTATTATTTTCCCATCAGTCAAAGAACTGAAACATCCAACCACATGCTGCTATAGACACAAAATCACAGCATTCAAAGCACTTTTGCAACAAATAAACAACATCTGTTGATGTGTTTTGGTCACAGCCAATATTTCTTCCTCAAGTTTTAATAATAGTTTAGTTTCACAACACAAACTGCAAACTTCTTTTATTTGTGTTATTCCCCTAAGATCAGAAAACTTCTGAAAGACAACAAAAACTCTGTTGACTTATAGGACGGAAAACTTCCTGTAGTCTACTTCACAGTATTAACTTTTATAATGTGTTCAGTGGGAGTGTAACTACAACACATTCATAGTTTGGTATTGATGTTATTGTGCCTGACTTTTATATATTAACACAATACACATGGTTAACATACATAATTTTCTGTAGTCACCGCCGGCATACCACAGATATTGTCAGCAGGCCTTAAATTGTTTTTAATCCGGAACATTCCTTTAACCAGCTGAAGCTAGGTAAATTGGTTACAGGTCAAGTGCACAAACTGCCCAGCGGTGATAAACACGAGCTAGTGAGTGTTGGGTGATGACTGAGGCAGAGCTTTGAAGATCCTTCCTCCTCCAGACATTCCAAACAAACACAGTTATCCATCTGCACTTCTCCGGAGTATCAATAACAAACACTTCAAAATGCCACGTGAGATCCTGATCTCATGACGCTCATCTGGAGCGATTCCTCACCCGCACGAGACGTGAGCTCTACCAATTTATGGCCAGAAGAACTTCCAAGCTTTTCCAAACATGGTAGTGAAAACCTTTGCAGCTAACTCGTGAGAGACCGCCACAGTCAGTAGGACAGTAAACAAATTGGAAAAGCAGGACAGAGCAGAAATGGCGGCATATAGATGAATGTGATGCAGGGTGAATGTCATATAAAATGTCAATACTGCTGGAGATTCTACTGCATCCAAGACTTCCAACATCTGGGAAAATGATCCTGAGAACACTAATGGAAAATCGGAATGGAATTCACAATATTAAGACTCAAAATATGTAAATTGCTAATAAAGTGCCTTGAATATTGATAACATGCATGTCATATATGTACATAAGGATACACAAGAAAATTCTTCACAGCTACAGGCTTTGTAAATGCCATCGACATGAGCGGTTTAAACAGGCTTTAACCGAACCATCCCTCACTTCCTAAACACTTACTAACACTTTCCCTCCCTCACTCACACACATCAATCTAGCAGATGGGCTCTTTGTTGTCTATTATTAGGCCAGGCTCCTGAAATACCCTCACCCAGCAGCCACAAACCAGGCTGGCTGTCTGCTCTGACCTTGCTGCTAAGACTCTCGCTTGCATATCTGCCCTTGATATACAATCCCATCTGTGTGTGTGT
The DNA here is from genome assembly GCA_036877545.1 of Yasuhikotakia modesta. Taxonomy (NCBI): domain Eukaryota; kingdom Metazoa; phylum Chordata; class Actinopteri; order Cypriniformes; family Botiidae; genus Yasuhikotakia; species Yasuhikotakia modesta. The sequence continues at coordinate 47,181 of JBAJNP010001713.1, forward strand.
CTGTATGTTGAGCTATTGATAAGTGGAGACCCATCCTGTTTCAGGGCAATCAAACTGCACTGAGTACATCCCCTCTGAACAAACATGGAAAAGCTGCAATACTGACTGTTTTCCAAGTGAAAAGAGCATGTGACACACCCCATGCATCACACACAAACACACGCACACACACCTGAAAAGTCAAGGTTGGTTGGCACAGAACTTCCCTAAAGGTTCACATACCTTAATAGGAATATATATGGAAACTTTCCATAATATAGGATGATAACCAAGAAATATAATGACTTCAGTCATAGCCCTGTGTTCCCATTTCTATGCAAAATTATAATTATTGTGTTATAAATACTAGAACTGTATAAATTACCCATAATTCCTTGCACAAGGGAAGAAGGCATTTTGACCGTTCTCTTTAATCTATTCAGGTGTACAAACATGTTAGTGACCAACTCTTTCCTGAAAAAATGCAAATAAGTCTGAAGGTTTTGTCTGGCCATTATATAATCAAAGTTGTTTTTAGTATGTTAGTTGATGTGACTAGCAAGGGCCATGCTAACCAAACTAAAAATGAACCTATAAAATAAATTGAACTCAGATTGTGTTTATATCCAGACATCATGTATTATGTGTGTATTTTTATCAGTGAAGATGAAACAATAATCCAGCTCTGGCAACCCAGTACACAAGTGCTTCAAATACCTCACTAAAGAGCTGGTGGAGCTGTCACAAGCCATCGGCGTGTCAAGCATTTGCACACTCAGAGTCTGTCTCTCTCTCTATCTGGCTAATTCAAAAGTTCAAGGCCAATAACCAATGAGTGACCCCACAGCCTTCATACGACCTGAAGCTTATTAGTGAAGAAAAAAAACTATGAATTAATATTTAATCAATATACTTTATTACTGGTCAAATATGAATTCAATATACTATTTTGAAATATTTCAAAATATTCACACAGATACAATGTCTGCATACTGTAATATGTAATGCTGTGTAATATGTAATCACTGGTGGGTTCTAACAGGTCATTTTTAATACCATAAAACATGGGAAGTAAAACGAATGAAGGTTCAATGAAGGTCACCTCACAAAAAAATGGGATAAACATTGTTTGGCCAATCACAATGTGTTTTGGGCAAAGAACTACTGGCTGTCTATGTAGTTAATGATAACATTAATCAAGGTATTTGACTTTTTTACTACTTTAGAATAAACTATTTCTGGGTTATCAATTGATATCCACATAAAATGTCAATTTCTAACGTTGATCCTTTTCTCTGCTTGACTTCCACTGTAACTGTTCATACATGTAAAGCAAAAAGTGGTTTCATCTGGTTTACATACTGCATGTCTATCCAAAGTACATGCGCTTAAGACATTTAGAGGCAGGACTGAGTAGGTATTGAGACTCAATCCCAGCATATAAACTACATGTTGTATGTTATATAACATATATGCTACATATAGCATATAACATATATGCTACATATATATGTTATATGTAACGCTCCTCACCAGAGTGTTCGAGGATCTTTTAAACTTCCGGAGCACTACAGTCTGTGCCGGGCTGAGCCTCTTTCCTGTCGACTCCTTTTTCAGAAGTCTCCGGATCCTCACTGTGGGCTTCCGTTTGGGCCGCAGTCGCACCCGATGGTTGTCCGGCTGGCGCCATTGGAAGCAGAACGGGCAAAGCACAGATTTCGGCAGGGCACCAGCTGGTGTAGAAGGCAAAATATAGTGGAGGTATAGTGGAGGTGTGGACATGGCAACTAGTTTAAATTAAACGCCTGATGTTATGCTCTGTTCTAAAGTTGGTCTGGTATTTCTTTCATGTATTCAAGCTCAAACTACTTTTCCAGTGTGTGGTCATTCCACACTGCTGTCGGGCTGTCTGTGAGCTTGACAAAGGCCATAGAAACTGGTTTAAATTGGGTTACCATTCTATTTCAAAACTTTATTTCAAAAAGTCTCCCCTTTTCAGTCTCTAGAGTCTAATTATACAACATTATAGACAGAAGACTAAGTTTATTAATATAAAGAACAAAGCCATTTGTTAACTTACCATCCCTCTGGTGTTGTCGCCTGTAATAAAACAGGAAGTATAAAGGGTTAGACCTTAAATGTCACACATTAAAAGTTACACTTTCAAATGTTGAGATACTGCAGCGTCTAAATAATTTACAAGCTTGTTAGAGGTTTTGGGCCCAGGCGATAAAGTTTGTTTATATATTATGGGTGTCTACACAGCACACAAGATAAAAAATGGAATAGATTATAAAGAAATACAGCTTTCTACACACTACGCAATGCTGCCGAAATACTGTCCAGTACACAGTGGACGTCAATATCCTAAACCCATGATCGCTGCTTACCTAAGACCTTTATTTTCCCCCGAGACATTTTGTGTATGCAGTTTATTTTTAACATGATGCTGTTTTGACTGCCGTCTTCATCTAAGCCTTTATAATCCTTTCCAAATACTTCACATGCTGCTGTTGTTGTGTCACGTGCATGTTAAGGGGGCGGGGTTTTACTGTAATCGTGCACCGATCCATCTGACACTGAACTATGTTGGCTCTCCTAAAACAACTATTAAGGGATGTAACACAACCATGTCCCTTTTACTGCAGTAATTTAATTGAATGGTTTCTCTCTGTCGATCTATTTAAGATCTCATTGAACCAGAGATAAACCGCATTTAATTTACAATGTGCTAGATTTTAATAGCAAAGCTGTTAAGGCTTAACTGATGTAAATTTGCAACGCAATGAAGTAAAGAATAAACGACTCCTAGATGTCAAGAAAAAGAGACTAGTGTTAGAAAAGTGTTAGACCCTATCTGTATTTTACCCACTGACTTTCCACAACTTCCCTGGCAGCTGTGTGTGATGCAGAAAATGGGGTTTTAGTTATTTTTGGAAGAAAACAGATTCAGAAATGACGATAATATTGTTAAGTATTAGGCACCAAAAATCAAAACACCAAAAATTACACCAACTATCAATCTATCACAGTGGTAAGTACAATATAACTATACAAAGTAGGATGTTTAAGACTGCATGGGTTATCTTAAACTTTGGAAAAATGTACACTCATCGACCCTAAATATCTGCGGTAACCGTAATGTTTAGGAATCAATATAGATCACAGTTATAACTGGTATATAGTTATATAGATCATAACTATAACCGGTGACAGACACAGTGCAGTCTGGGTGGTACAAAGGTATTTTGTTAATTTACTGTAATACATGATATCAAGTCTAGATCATTAGTTGCCTGACATCTACTGGTGACTTAATGGCACTACAACAAAAACTACGAGCAAATGAACAAGAGTTGCGCTAAATACTTTAGCCTGTTGTTCAGCAACAGAGATCGTGTAAATATGTTAAACGTATGTTAAATATGAAATACTTACATAAGAAACCGCGATTGTTCAGGACAGATGTCTTTGTATATCAGAGAGGCATTTACTAAAAAACTCTGGGTTTTCGCATCTGTTTTCACAACCATAGCTGCTTGAAATAAACCTGAGTCTCTAATACTCAAACAAACTATGGCGATACTGTAAACTATTTTCGATTAGATGTTTTATTAGAAGAACGTGACTACAGAAAAATAGCGTGACCGTTCAGTCCTGCTTCAATATTACCCAGAACCCCCCGCAATGGAAGCGAGGGATTATGGGAGTGAGAGTTTTTCTGGGGTGTCTGGTCTCAGGCCGGCTGTAAAATCTCCAATAAATCCTAACATTAAAAGTTATCATTTACTGTGTAGTTAATGAGTTAATATTGCAAATAATAATGTATTAGCATGTACATGTTTAGACGACACTGTATATTAACTTGGCATACCATCACAGAAATATCGATTTTGAAAAACTTTGAAAAAATGTGTATCCCGCTGAAAGATGTGAAGGATGAAAAACAAGAAATGAATGCATAAGAAAAAGAAAGGCAGAAAGTTACGTGTCAATTTCCTACTACATTTAATATCTGCCATTGTTTCATTTTACTTTATTTTACCTTGTTTAATTTGAAAATACAACGTGGTTTAGAAAATAGACTAAATAATGCAAATGATGTCTGTTTAACTTGTCAGAAATCATATAAAACTGAAAAATGAAGCTACAACAATACACGACAGGTTGTCTTTTATAAAAAGAGCAAAGATGGGGGGAATTGTGCTCATAATTACAGTAGCCGGGGGACTTAAAGCCCTTTATAACCCATTTAGGACGGTACCAGAACGGACCCCTCCTGGCCCGCTTGTAGCGTCGCTTCTCATAGACCATAGAGAAGAAATAATCATGACACGGACCCAAGTGGCCAGAAGCGCTGCGTCCATGAAATTGGATATTTAAAGCCAGCAGGGAAGCGGTTCACGTTCACGCTCAGCGGCGGAGGGGGTGAAACGTGCTCTGTAACTGACTATATAGTCTCATGGTGCAGATCTGCGTACGGCGCTTCATGTAACGTGACCGGGAAGAGAACAAGCGCGGAGGCTTTTTTTGGCTAGAGGGTGTGCGGGAGCGCTCAGTGCGGAGCGCGACACCGGTGCGCCACCTTTCAGCGGAGCGAGTGGAGCGGACGCGCCGGCACTGAACTCCGGCTGCAGGTAAGCGCACACCGTCAGCACAGAGAGCTGCTGGAAACAAATCGTCAGGATTTGTTGGATTTCTTTTTATTATCATGACTTATTGTGACAACGACGACAATTCCTTCTATCTGATAGACAGACGCTGTTGTTGAAGTGTGCAGGCGTGTTTCTTTTGCGTAAATGCTTTACATGCACTTGTGGCGGGGAGTGAAACGATTGCTTTTGTGTTCATGTTTTTAAAAATAAGACGTTTTAAAATAAAGCCACATCTGTCCTTGAACGTGTTAGAAATGTGTTTAAAATGGTGATATACGTTGTTCTGGCATTCAGTACGATGCGTGTCGCTGTATTCACGGCAAAAGTGCGTTTGTGGCGCTCTGTTATATATTATATCAACTGTGGCTTCTTAAAATAAAAGCACTCGCTTATAATAAAGATTTTCCCCTTCACAGATTGAAAATGAAGAGAGGGATGAAGTGTACTGTCTTAACAGTCTCTTAACAAACATGTAATGCAGCACCGGCTGTGGTTCTGCCGAGACCTGCGAATGAAAGTTCAATAGGTGGCGAGGTGCTTGTGAGGCGCTGTGTTGAAACTTGCAGTCCTGTTATATTTCTGTCAGTGTTCACCTGAAATGTAGATGCAACATTCAGACACAGACAACATTCATTTGAATAAAGGGCAAGAGAGTCAATAAGCACTTTAAAATGCAACTGCCATTTAAAGTACTTTAATGTAGTACTTCAATGCTCTTACATAGACATTTTGATCTCTGCTTTACACGTAACCACAACATATAAGTTTTACAGCTATATATAGAATTAAAATGAAATAGAAAATCCTAAATTCTGATTGGATGAGTTGTGTTTGAAACATGGTAAATCTCTGTTGTACTGTTATGTTACCAAATATACACATTTACAATACATTTGACCTATAGCCACATATTTAAACAACGTATAGTTATGACAATAATGTATACTTGACCAAAATAGTTTTTTTCTAATAGTTATTAGTAATAAATGTGTTTGCCATTATATAAATGCAATAAGCCACCTTAGTCTATGCAGTGCAGTGATTTTACCAAGAATAATGATTTCAAATGCGCTTGTTTAGTAAAACCTTGGCTTTAAATCAAGGTGTTTATTAGCTCTGTTAATTCTTCCTGACTATCAGCAGTAGAAGTGTGGCACATTAGACGTTGTTTTGCATATAATTTGTTTCTTTTTTAGATTTAGATTATGCTGCCAAAAACTGAATTTCCTCCCAGATGAATTTCTGATGAAAGCGATTACAGCGCCTCTTTCTCAGAACAACACCTTGTGTTTCAAGAGAGATTTATTTTTACTGAGTAAAAAAAGAGACCTTGTCAAACATCGCTATAGGCTATTGTCTTTTAATAAGTGCCTATGCTAAACTATTCACCAAATTGTTGATATCGCCTTGACCACTGAACCACTGAACACCGAATTGCTTGTCAGTGGGAAATGAAGTTTTCTTCAGATTGTCTAGTGTGTATGTCAATAAAAAATCTTTGAGCCGTGAACCAAATCCTGCAGAGGAAACAGCAGGTGCCTCCCTCCCCATCAACACTGAAATGAGTTTCTGAAAGAAAGTATGTGATGTATGTGATATTGTTATTTCTCTCTTACTCAAACAGACTCTTCTGTAACATTGCAGAGAAAGGTCATTAATTGTATGTGTCGCAGCAAGCGAGTCCATTGAACTGCATCAAATTCCTGCTCCTGGCGTTCTCGTCCCTCGTGTTGCCCCGCATGGGATGCAGCGTTGCAGATTTCATTGCAATGCTGTGCACAATCTGTTTATTGAGGAAAAATGGCAACTTTTGTTATAAAACGGAGAGGAATCTGAAGAAAACTTTATTTCCTACTGACAAGCAATTTAGTGGTTCGGTGGTCAAGGCGATATCAACAATTTGGTTGATTTTTACAGATGCATGAGAGGCAACAAAGAAAATTTTACAGACACTAATAAATCATCATTGAAGTATTTTATCGTAAGTCAATTAAAACCTGTGTGACTTTGTGTGAATAGTTAGATTAAATTATCTATTTAATTAACTATTTTAATTAACTAAATTAACTATTTTATATTAAATGCGAGTAAAAACTCCATTGATGTTTCACAGAAGAATGTCATGTATTTGTTAAAACAGAGTAGAAGACAGAAATGAAGAAAGAACAGTAATATTGTGTTCTTTATCCATATGAAGAATGATGCACGGCTCTCAAATGGGCACATCACGATTGGTTTTGGCACATGTCTATGCAGTGTGTTACAATATTTACAGTGTTGAGCTTCTGTCATTAAATTGTATTAATAAGACTCAGTTAACTACAATTAGCTTAGCATGATGAACAGAATGATTCCAATTTGATTGCTGGTTTAAGCCTTTGAGTTTGTTCAAAAAAATAAAAAACAGGCGGTCCCCTCACTTTCCCAGGCCAATTGTTTATAGATCTGATTAAGATACAGTTCCTGTCACTAGAAATTGTGGAAAGGCTGAGGCTGGTACAGAAAAAGGATGTTTGTTGAGCCGTGCATTGCAGTGGGCTTGTAGAAAACTGGACATCCATTGTTTTGCCTACAGGAAGAACTTTAGGACCATTTGTTTTGGGCCCTTCAGAGAACCAAACACAATGGGCTCTCACACGCGCCCTTGCCCACGCTCTCGGTCGCAGCGCCGTATGCCTTTATATTGCAGGAAAGGGTCTTCAAAGTGTTTCTCTGAGCAAGAATGCATAGTCATTCACGTTGCGTTTGGTCCTGTTTGCCTCTTTGTGGAGCTCAGCTATTGTTTTTGTGGGTACAGTACAGCATTGTTACCACGCATGGTGTAATAAGTCAAACAAGGAGAAGGGCCTTAGCAATATTCTTCTAAGAGGCAAAAGACGTTTAGAAGGCAGGACACGTAACGTTTTAATCTGTGCTGTCACTGTGTAAGCATTACTCATTAGCGTACATCAATTCTTTAATTACAATTTTACAATTAATCGCCTGTGGCTACTTCAGCAAAGCGTACAGGCTTAGTTTTAAATCCATTGTATTGTTGCACTGATTAGCAGTCCAGATAAGCAATAGCGTAAATGCTTAAATGGATGGCCTACTTATCTTAAAATAATTTAACAAAAAGTAGTATTCCATTTTATTCCAATTTAGCACTTTGGCTCACTTTTAAAGCGACTTTTGATTTGGCTTCAGTGGGAATTCAGATTAGGTGAAACCAATTCACATTTTATTTTTGCTCTTACAAGTGCCAGGCACATTTAGAACAACACTTCCGGACTCTTCCATGTTATCTGATTGAGTCCAGACCGGGTTTCACCATTTTGTCAGTGTGCAAGTTTTTCCTGTCAGCTACTCTTTCCGTTCACCTTGCTAGGTCGTCCTTGGACCGCTAAGGCGTCACGCGCTGCCCGTCCCTGCAGCTTTAGAAGTAGGTTGGACCCATTTAGGAGATGTGAGATTTCCCTGCATGCTGTCCTTCACCTTAATGGATGGATATAATATAGATTTAATTCTCAAACACCATGGTAACCTAAATGTGTGAAACAAAGGCGTTTTTATCTAAATGTTTTAAAAATGACAATTTGTCACCGTGATGACCCCTCTCACGTCTGCTTTTGGGATTCACATACCTGTGATAAAAATGGAAATGCTACACTCAATTTTCATTGGATATCTGAGGATGGCTCTCGAGAGATTCTCTGTCTTTGCTGGAAGGTGTCTTATGATGTCATTAACCTCACTTAATGCAATTTGGGCCAGAGTGTCTGTTTTCCCCAGGCGTGGTCATGTGTGATAGGTAGGGCTACTTTAATACAAGATAAAACAGAAAAGCTATTTTCAGTGTTTGTGATAAATGTGGTGTTCAAGGAATGAAAAAGTATACCCTTGCTCAACTGCCCCCCCCCCTCTCTGTTTCTTTCTCTCCATCACTTCTAATCCCTCCTCCTCTTGTTTCTCCGGCACTCATTATGCTCTCTTTATCTGTTTTGCAGTGTGGCAGGAGGAGATGAAGGGGATGAAGGTGACCTGTGGCTGGGCCAGGGGCTGCAACACAGGACATGGGAGCTGCCTCACACTCCCGCTCGTGTCTTGTGTTGCAGCCAGTGGAACTGCTGCAATGTAACATCACAGATGGAATCATCACATACAGCAGAATTCACATACAGCAGGATTCACTCATCATAGAGACTCTCATCTGCTGTTAAACTCATGATCATTAAGATTCTTAATAAAAGACATTCAAGCTTTTGAAATGTGTTTGTAACCACACATTTAATGCAAATGAGCGACTGCAAGAATTCTGGGTAATTGGAGGAATAATTGTCCTTTTGATTATCATGCACGGTGGTAAATGAAGTTGATGATTATACAATAATTATAATAAACTGCTTAAAAAAGGAATTTAATTTAAAAGGAACATTTTTATTGCTTTTTATTATCAGTTCTTGAAAAACAAATAATTGTAGAACGCTTACTGCTAGTAATATCTACAAAAAAACTTTTTAAGTAGCCAAATGACATACGGTGCCATAACAAAAAACTAAGAAAGCTATTTTAATACATAAACAGAGAGGAAGTGATATCACAGAGAGGACCCCCCTAGACCACCATGACTGTCAAAATGTGACCCATTTAGAAAAGGACAGGTTGGGAAATGTTTAAAACTTTTAAAAAATGGTGATTAAGATGTGTGAACTCAAACGTAGCAGAAAAGGTTTTAAAGAAAATATTATAACTTCTACTTGAAAGACACAAGGACTTTGTAGAATTTTAACACCTTTGAAATTATTTTGACAATGACCCAATAATAAGATACAGACATGCTAGTTTACTTTATGTCCATCTTTATCATGTTAGCATAGCAACACAGTGATATAATGCCAACACTGACACACTTGGGCTTAAAAACAAAACAAACACACCTCTCAATTTGATTCTATTCCATTTATTTCTATCAAATTTTACACTCCACAATTTCTTCAAAGCAGCTTCACAAAAAA